>CM039122.1:7165893-7393988 GCA_022036555.1 Microstegium vimineum | reverse complement strand
GTTGGGCCCGGCCGTGGCGAGCGCCTCACGCGGCGCGCAGATCGGCCGACGCCTCCATGGCCGGTAGCCGTGCCCGGATGCGCTGCAGCTCCAGCTCCAGCGCGTGGCTCAGCGCGCGACTTGTCTAGGCGGCACGCAGCTAGGAGGCTCGTCATGCGCGAAGGCGCTCAGCCCGAGCGTCGAGAGGCTATTGTTGAGAGCTTTTCTCCCCTCATGTCCACGCTGACTGACTGACCTGGCACGCTAAGCCGGAGAAAAATGACGATTTTGGCAAATATGTATGAACCGATGTCGTCATAATGATAAATGTGTAAAAAACTTTGGAACGATAATATTTGAATATGTGTCGTCCGAGAAGATGACAAATAATATAATTGCCCACCTCTTGGCTATTGTCTCCCCGTGCCGCCGCGAGCGCCCGCCCCCAACCAGGCAACAACCAGCACAGCCGGTCCGCCGCAGCACCCAGCGCCGCCCCCTTGCCTCATCACGCCCCGCTCCATGGCCGCGAAGTGGGCCCAGAAGACCGTCGTTATCCCCGCGCATCGACGGGGCTGCCACCTCATCACCCCCAAGGTCCCATCCGCTCGCTCTCTCTTAAGTCTCACCGGCGGTTCTCGTACTCGCACTTCGTGGTCTTGGTACTGAAATCCCCTTATGTTCCTCCGGGTGGTGCTGCAGATTCTGAAGGAGATCGAGGGCGACCTCGCCGGGTTCAAGTGCGGTCTCGCGCATTTCTTCCGTATGTTGACACATATACCTCCCCTTATTATTATCATCATGCGTTTCGAGACATTTCCATGTTGATTCGTTCTTGCTTAGATGCCGACATGTCGTAAGTTACTGTTAAGTTGTAGTATCAGTGTATCACTGATAGTTTTATGTAGTATCTGACACGGTGGGTGAGGGACAGAATTGATGGAAATTTAGTGAACTGAAGTTCGCTTGCTGCATCAAAATTGGGCATCCTCAAGGCATCTTTTAGTAAAAATCACTCTGCTTATTCGGTCAAACCAACATAACTTCAGGGGTTTTAGTGTGGCTTATGAGCTGTTGATATGTATAAGTATAAGCCATGTATTGATGGCATTTAGGGGATGGCAATTCTGTGTGGTCAGCTGAAACTGTGCCATTGCTTCTTATCTTGGTTTTGGAAATCAAGTGCTCTAAGCAAATAGAAATTCGTCTTTTGGCTTCTTATCGGAGACAGACTGAACACAAGAAATCTTCTAAGAAGAAAGAATAGGCATCTAGATGACTACAAATGTGTTCTGTGCAATACCTCCAGTGAAGAAACTCTCTTCCATCTCTCTTTTTTGAATGGCCTTTTAGCCTTCTTTGCTGCAATTTACTATACATCCACTGGAATTTGTCCCTCCTGTCACAGGACATGATCATTTGCACCATTGATGCCTTTGGAAGAACCATCTTTAGAGAATCATGATAGTAGCCTGTTGGTCAATCTGGAAGCGTAGAAATAGCATCATATTTGACAATGGAAGTGCCTCGCTAGATCGCTGGACATTAGCTACTTTTCAGGAGGAGCCAAGTGTAGAGGGTCATCTTACTATTTGGGTAGAAAATTTCCAATATCTTTTTCTGTTTTCTTTTTTCTCTTTGGGCCTAAGGCCTTGTAAAATGTATATACCCTTTTATCAATGAAAAAAATTAGTCAGGAGGCTCCCCTGCCGTTCTGTTAAAGAAAAAACTATGTTATATATATATGTCCGAAGCATTCATTGAATCTGTGGTATTGGTAGTACTTGCACAGAAGTTCAATATTGATTCAACATGTTCTGAAAAAGAAATAATTCAATGTAGCCGTGCAACTGCACAAGCAGTTTGCCTAATTTGTAGTAAAGTCGTGGCCTTTTTTTTTGTCACCACTGAAATGCATATTCATGAGCTGACAAGCATGTAGATAAGACCTATTCCTTGTATTTAGTGTTAATGGCTTATTTTCATTTTGCAGTGCAGCACACAAGCGCATCGCTAACCATCAACGAGAACTATGACTCTGATGTGCAGGCTGACACTGAGACTTTTCTTAACAGAATTGTTCCAGAGGTCAGTGGCCTAAATTTTTTTCTTCTCTTTTAAATGGTACAATTAAAATGCTGCTTCCTTATGTCATCATTGTCAGGGCCACAATGCTCCTTGGAAACACACTATGGAAGGTGAGTAAAGTCTCAATGGTGTTAATTTTTGCAAAACTTCACTGAACTTTTGGGTAAACTACTCATGTGGGCCAATGGTTATGAAAACTGTACTGCTTTCTTTGTGATAAGACAGTGAGAGTTCTGTTCTAATTACAGGACCTGATGACATGCCAGCACATATTAAATCTTCTATGTTTGGTTGTGCCCTAACGTACGTGGTTCCTCACTTTCTATTTCCTCCCTCCATTATGTTATTCTTCTAATGTGTAGAAGTTTTTAACGGTTTGCAACTTGATCTATGCAGGATTCCTATAACTGATGGACGTCTCAATATGGGCACTTGGCAGGTGAGGGAAACATATATCCCTTCTCACAACTGAATATTTGATATTCAAGCTTAGGTCATGTATCTCAATTTGTATTGGTACATGATTAGGTAAGACTTGGCAAACGGGTGTGAGCTTTAGGAGCCATCTGAATAGTATAACAAACTGCATGTATTCAAATTGTCAAGTCTTATTTGGGTTCTGTTTCAGGGCATATGGCTGTGCGAACATCGTGACCATGCCAGCTCTCGCAAAATTGTGATTACCCTCAACGGTGTCTAATTTGAAGATCTTAAATGCTGCCAGGAAATAGGGCAAATGCAATTTGGACCTGAGTGTAAAATTAGGATTCTGTTTCAAGTGTACCATGTACCATGTTGAGTTGTAATATATGGATGTAAGCTATAAATTCCAATAAGTCCACCGTGTTACTATTTCGTGTGTGATTGTTGGCCTAGGTGATCAATACTATGCTTGAACTTATATTTTTTTAATCACTATGCTTTGCATCATTTTGTAGAAATTTTTGAAATGTATAGACAGGAAAAACTGCCATATGTTTTCTTTCATAAGAGGGCTGTTACAAAAAAAAAAGTCTTTAAAATGTGGAGCTGTGCTGTCTTAATGTCTGATATGTTCAACAAACATTTAAGAGAGCTGCTGTTACAAGGACATGTGATCGGTTACAACAGTAAAAGCAATGACTAGTTGTGTTTCAAGCGTCAAAAATTGTGCCAGCCAGATGGATGCAGTATGTGATATATCACGCCTCTCATTTCCCCCTCTGGGAAAAGGAGCATATGTAGCAAGTTATTTTTGTGCGTTGGAGCTCTAAATTAAGCCTGCTGAATGGTGGCCATCATTCAGGGGTCATCTAATTTTAGGAGGTTTTTCTTTGTCTGGAATCCTCCTCCTTTGTCTCCTCTCCACAATCTGATATAGGGTGCCTGCCGACCTTAGCCTCGGTGGGGCCGGAGAACAGCTTCTTTCAATTTTCTTCTTGGAGTTTCATGTGAGGTATGGTTCTCTCCTGAAATCTTTGTGTTTCAACTTTTTCTTGGATTTGTCTGAAATTTTATATGTATAGTGCAAGGTCATTTTTCCCCTTAACTAATTAATCATGTCCATTGAACGTTAGTAGATTTCTTCTCCGATCTCTTTTTTTAATTATTTTACACTGCTTACATTTTTTGTTTATGAATGCATGTTCTTTGTTTCCAGTTATTGTCTGGATTCCTGAAGTACCTGATGATTCTCTTTCCTCTCAGAAGAGAAATTAGCAGATTACTTGCTACTGCGTTTTTCAGGAGCTCACAAATTTGCACTGTAATGTAGGGTGCTCCTCCTGACCAAATGGGAGCAAGCTATCCTCACATGTTTTTGATCCTCTTACTGCTTCAAGGAGCCAATGCTGCTTTGAAACCTCCAGCAGGGCCAAAATGGCAGACTCTGAGCGGTATCTTTTTTTTTTCTTTCTTTCTTTCTTTTCTTTTCTTGTTGTTCACTAATTATCAGGACTCAATCGATCGGCATTTGTGCAATTCTAGTGCCATGTCGCTTAGATGCTGCTAATGCTATTGCTATCATCATCCTACAGGTGGTCCCCCTCAAGTCATAGCTCGAGGAGGATTCTCTGGCTTGTTTCCTGACTCGAGCCAGTTTGCCTACCAGTTTGCCTTGACTGCCTGCTTGCCTGATGTCGTTCTGTTATGTGATCTACAATTGTCAAGCGACCGCGTAGGCTTCTGCAAAACAGGGTTGACCCTTGATAACTCGACGACTGTCTCTGAGATCTTCCCCAAGATGGAAAAGACATACAAGCTGCACGGAGAAGATGTCCGTGGCTGGTTCGCTCTAGATTTCACCGCAGACCAGCTGGCGCAGAACATCACATGTAAGCAGAAAAGAACCCCCCCCCCCCCCCCCCCCCCCCCCTTGATTACTTCCTAACTGAACATTCTTCAGTGCTCAATTTCTTCTCCATATGGATGACGTTTTGTTTGCCAAAAAAAAAAAGTTAAGATGGAAGCAACCATTTTGAAGTACTGTATTAGTTTCCTTTCAGAATTGTACTGGCTTGACATGCTTTGCTTTGGTAATCCCTCAGTGATCCAGAATATCTTTTCGCGCCCAAGCACATTTGATGGCTCCCAGGGGATGTACACGCTTGATGAAGTTGTTGAACTCCACCCCCCTCAAATATGGCTTAATGTACAGGTAATTAAATGTGATTCCAGTCAATTCACAAGCCTTCTTCCCTCTTGTTATTTCAACATGATATGCATCTAGTAACTTGTAACGCGACTTGTTCACTTTCGCAGTACAATTCATTCTTTTTGGAGCACAAGTTAAGTAGCGAAGATTATATATTAGAACTACCAAAAGATACCCTCACTTACATCTCCTCGCCGGAGGTTGAATTCTTGAAAAGCTTGGGTGGGAAGCTCAAGAAATCCAAGACAAAGCTCATCTTACGGTTCCTCAACGAAGACATTGAGGAGCCTTCAACCAAGAAAACATATGGGGAACTTCTGAAAGATCTGAAATTCATCAAGGAATTCGCAGCTGGGATTCTTGTGCCCAAGACATTCATCTGGCCTGTGAAAAAGGATGAGTACTTGGCGCAATCGTCCACCAGCTTGGTCAAAGATGCTCATGCCCTCGGGCTGGAAGTGTATGCATCCGGATTTGCCAGTGATATCGTCTTGAGTTACAACTACAGCTATGATCCCACTGCAGAGTACCTCAAGTTCATAGACAATCCAGACTTCTCTGTCGATGGTGTGCTCACCGACTTCCCGGTCACCGCATCAGGAGCTGTTGGTAAGAACTGAACTATTCTTCAATGTTGGAACTGGAACTGGAAAAAATAAAGTCTCATCAAGGGTTGGTTTTTGCTTCTTCTTTTCGATCAGCTTGCATGGCTCATACCAAGGGCAATCCTCTACCACCTCCTGGAAAAAGCAGGCCGCTGATCATCACCCACAACGGCGCGAGTGGCATGTTCGCCGGCAGCACAGACCTTGCCTACCAGGAGGCGATCAAAGATGCCGCTGACATCATCGATTGCTCGGTTCAGATGTCAAAAGACGGAACGGCCTTCTGCATGCACTCCGCTGATATCTCCAGCTCCACCACCGCGTCCACCGCTTTCGCGTCCAAAGCCACCACTGTCCAAGAGATCCAGAACAAGTCTGGCATTTTCTCGTTCGATCTGTCATGGAGTGAGATCGCAACCTTGAAGCGTATGTGAAGAACGTCGATCTGTTTGCCTGTTCATTCATATATAGTTTTAAGTTTTTTTTTGTCATGTCATATTTGCTCATGATGCACTGACAACCATTTCATTTTTTTCCCCCTGAGCAGCTGCCCTCATCTCTCCGTTTGCTCAGGCAGGCCTGCAAAGAAATCCTCTAGCAAAGAATGCCGGCAAGTTGATGACTTTGCCCCAATTCTTAGACTTGGCCAAGGCCAGCAACATCACCGGTATACTGATCGAAATAGAGGTAATTAAGAAATAAGCATTCGATCAGTTCGTCCTAGTTGGTCTTTGTGTCTGTATCTCTCTCTCTCTCTCTCTCTCACACACACACACACACACATATACATGCAGCATGCTTCATACCTTGCTAAGAGAGGGCTCGGCATGGTGGAGGCGGTGTCCAGCGCGCTGACCAAGGCAGGCTACGACAAGGAGACGAAGCAGCAGGTGTTCCTTCAGTCCGACGACTCGTCGGTGCTGGCGGCTTTCAAGAAGTTCACGACGTTCAGGAGGGTGCTCAACATCGAGGCCAAGATCAGCGGCACCTCCAAGCCGTCGCTGGACGACATCAAGAAGTTCGCCGACACGGTGAGGATCCACCGGAACTCGGTGGCGCAGATCACCGGCTACTTCATGACGCACTTCACCGACACGGTCTCCAGCCTACAGGACGCCAACCTCACCGTGTTTGTCGGCGTGCTCAAGAACGAGTTCATGAACCTCGCCTTCGACTTCTTCGCTGACCCCACGATCGAGGTCGCTACCTACGCTTATTCGGTGGTGGCTGATGGGATCGTCACGGACTACCCTGCCACTGCATCTTCCTACTTCAGTGAGTACTATCTGTCTATATATATATATATATATATATATATATATATATATATATATATCCTTTTTTGTTTTCAGAAGACAAAAATCTTCTCTTGAACTGAAATATATATGTATGAACTGCAGAAAGTCCATGCAGTGACATGAAGGAGAACCTGAGCTTCACGATCCTGCCTGCACAACCTGGCTCTCTGGTCAACCTGGCAGCCCCCGGGATGTTGGCTCCGGCGGGAGCGCCGGCACCGTTGCTCCAACCCACTGACGTGGTGGACCCGCCGCTGCCTCCGGTTAAAGCTGTGATCGTCGCCGACGCGCCGGCGCCAGGGGAGTCTGACAAAACCTCCTCAGCGTTCAGGTCCAACGCGAGGGAGAACGGCCTCTTGTGGGCTGCTGGCATCGTCGTCGCCCTCTTGTCCCTGACCTTTCTGCACTGATCCTTCCTCTTCCATGGTGGCTTCCATTGTACTCCCACATGTTTTTCTTTCTTTTTCTTCCTCTCTGTGTTTCCCCTCTTACATCCTCAAATGTGCTGTAACATAATGTTCCTTGAATAGATATATCATTAACCTGCACATAAATACAGATCAGAAAAAAAAAGTTTACCCTGCACCAATTCATTCAGGATATTTGTTTTTCTCTTTCGCTACGTTTAAGTTGGTTTTTGAATATCAAAAAAAAAATTATGAGTGAGGTAACATAGTGTTATCTATTCAAAATTTGAACACGGAATGAACATGCACGTCTGAATTTCTCTCCCCCGCGCGTTAACCGCTAGCTATGTGTTTGGGTGCAAGAGCTAATGATTAGTTTCATGTTTTTGAATATCAATTAGAATGCTTTATTACAATAAAAAAATAACTATCCTTTCAAACAACACGGGGTGGATGTAGAAGAGATTAGCAGCTCAGATTGTGGCTATGTCTTCAGATTAGTTTAATCAATGTTCTGTCTATTTATCCTATTGTTTATTTGACAATCAAATATGTACATGGTCAGCAGGGCAATACGAAGAATGCTGCTAAGCCTTCCAAGCTAGGTGACTGACTAGCTTCACACGTCCACATGTTCAGTTGACCAAGTATTAACTGAATTGTTCGTGCTTGTTGACATGGCATATTTACATGTGCTTGTATTGTTACTATAGTTACAAATATTTGTTTACTCTACACATCGATGTACCATATATTAGTCCCTTCTTTTACAAAATGGAATTGCAGTATACCACCCATTCAATATTATATTTCCCTTCAAGAAAACATGGCTGACAAGTTGATATACTTTTTTTGTTTTCCCCCTGTGTCCTCTATTGAATTTACCTTTTCCTTTAAATGTGTTATTTTTTCAAGAATTCAGTTCTCTATGCAAAACCGATTTGTAAAGTTCACTACTCCTTTCTATCAAGGTGCAGGTAGCTGTCAAGGGCACTGTGTCTAGAGTCTGGCCTTATGTGATCAATTTAAAAATTTATGCCTCAATTATGATGTTCTGTGTTGGTTTAGTTTTTCTGCTATCACCGTGAAATATGTGACATTTCAATTTGAATGCATAAAAATGTGTCACACTTGCTCTGATTGTGGGCTACATGGAGGAATTGCAAAGTTTTAAGGAGAGTCTAAATATTGTATTTTTGCAGCTCCTGAGACGGTTGTAGCCTGGGCAAAATTAACCGAAACCGAAAAACCGCACCGAAATAACCGGAACTGAAACCGAAAGAACCGAAACCAAAAAATTCGGTTCCTGATTTTGGGAACCGAAATAACCGAAGGAAATTCGGTTCCTACCCTCGGTTAACCGAATTAACCGAATTGACCGAATTACATGAATTATACTTCACTTAATTGTATTTTGTAAGAATTATGTTTGTTTTTGGGGTGTTTCATATTTGAACTGTTATATATTTGTGTTAATATATTACTAATGTTCCTTAATGAATTATTATTATTTAAAATAGATAAAATTCGCTTTAGAACATATATATTTATGGTTGTTTTGACTTTTTCTGGAAATTTTGGTTAGTTCGGTTAGAACCGAAACCGAACCGAAATAACCAAGAACCGAATTGGTCGGTTCCGAGAATTTTTGGGAACCGATCGGTTCCTATTTTCTGGGAACCGAATTTCTTACAAAACCGAAGAACCGAACCGAGAACCGAATGCCCAGGCTGCTGTACCTCCCCAACACTACTATTCCTAGGGTAAATCGTAACCCCAACATCAAGTGGATGGACCATCTTCAAAGGTAAATCTCTACATTGAAAGCTACTTCATGAAAGTTAGTGTTTGTGGAACATTATTGCAATGCTCTCATAGGACATCAACTGGAGGATAAATGTGGGCATCTTCGATTGGTATGGTTCTTGTGTGAACAGAAGCATAAGGGCAGTCCCAATGGTAAAAATTATACTAGTTTCTATAGCATAGGATATTGTACCAAGAAACCATCATTTCCAATGGTTGATTCTGTATCAGAGTTTTGATATAAATTTGGGCAATCATTCGCCGTGTTTCTCTCTCCCATTTTCAGATCCTCTGCGCATTTAGCTTTTTCTTCTACTCTCTTGTCCTCTGCCGCCGGCGTCTAGGCAGCCGACGAGCTAGCTCCATCTCCACCACAACTAGCTAGCATCTCTTTGAATATACGCCACGCTATGTGTCCTAGAAGAAATGAATTATTTGTCTGCTCGCCGGTGTGAGCTTGCGCCTCGTCCACGTGAGACGATATCCATCTACTCGAGTACTGTCGTTCGATTGAGCCCGTAGCTCTGACTAGCTCGTCGAGAGCACGGACTAAAATAGCAGTCCAGAACGCATGCGCGCGAGAGGCGGAAAGGGATGGACGAGCCTGCGGACACGGCACCGGCGAGGCGGACTAGGTGTCGAGCGGTTACCGCAAGCATGCGCGGACCGGCGAGCTCCATGGCATCGTGCGGCACCACCAGATAGGGCGGCGCGACGGCATCAGGCTGTTAGAAATAAACCTGACCAGTGTGTGCTCTGGTTCAGAACGCGTGCGTGCGTGTGTGTGTCAAGTTGTGTTCGCGCGTCAGCTTGTGTTGGAATCCATTGGACGATGTACGTGCACGCCCAGTTAGTGGAGTCTAGGATCGTTGAGTCTAGCTGTGACCGAGTAATCAGGAGATGGCGCTGGAGGCAGTGGGCATCACACGGTGCATGTGTGGCCGTGGCTGGTGGTCAGTTCGAGCGACCAAGTCCTGTGGAGGAGCAAGTTGCGCTGGTGCCTGCAACAAAGAAGTCTGGCTTGTTCGTGCGGATTATGGGCGTTCGTGGCTCGCGTACGTGCGCGGTGATGGCCAGGTCGTGGCTTAGGCTCAGAGGTTATTTAGCCGATGTATTGCGTCCGCTCCATTGTGCTCTCGGGTGGTGTGTTTTCCAGTTAATAAACAACCAACATACAGACCGTCTGTCCGGCCGGGGCGTTCGTCGCCGGTCACAACTTGTATCCACTGTTCATCTTCCACCTCTGTATCCTCTCGTGTGTGTGTGTGCGCGTGATTGCAGTTCGTTGCTGCTCGGGGCCTACAATTGGTATCAGAGCTAGGTTGATGGCCGGTGGTGGTGAGAAGGGTGAAGCCAACTCGCCGCGTACAGTCGTGGTAGAACGCGGTTTTGGCGGCGTCGAGATCCCGAAGCTGACGAAGACCAACTACCGCGAGTGGGCGCTCGAGATACAAGTCAACCTCGAGGGCATGGAGCTGTGGGATGCCGTGGAGAGCGGCGACGCGGAGCGCGGCAAGGATCGCCGGGCGCTGGCCGTCATCCTGCGCGGGGTGCCGCCAGAGATGAAGGCCGGGCTCGCTGCGAAGGAGACCGCCAAGGAGGCTTGGGCGGCGGTCAAGTCGCTGCGGAAGGGTGACACGCGCGTGCAAGAGGCCAAGGCGCAGCACCTCCTCAAGCAGTTCGAGAACGCGGCGTTCAAGGACGGCGAGGCGATCGACGACTTCGCCGTGAGGATCGGCTCCATCGCCGCGGAGCTGCGCGAGTTGGGGGAGGACATGGAGGACGTGCGCGTCGTCAAGAAAATGCTGCGGGTTGTGCCATCGAGGTTCAACCAAATTGCGTGCTCCATCGAGATGTTTGCCGACTTGAAGAAGGTGTCGCTCGAGGAGCTCGTCGGGCTACTACATATGGCGGAGGAGCGTTGCGGCGGCGTCGATCATGGAGGCGAGCGCACCGGGCAGCTTCTTCTCACGGAGGAACAGTGGGAGGCGCGTCGTCGTCAGCGACGCAACAAGGACCGTGCACGTGCGGGCGATGCGCGGAACGGCCGTAGCAGCGGCCATGACGACGACGACGACGGGGGGAGCAGCGTCGCATCGGGCGCGAGTCGGGACCGACGCAACTCCGGCAAGGGTAAGTGTTACAATTGTGGCGTCCGTGGTCACTTCTCCAGGGAGTGTCCGAAGCCAAAGAAGGAGGAGGCGTTGTTTGCCAACGCCAACAACGAGCCGACGCTCATGTAGAGCGGCATGCGCGGCGAGTTCAGGTTTAGGAGGAGATTGTTAGAAATAAACCTGACCAGTGTGTGTGCTCTGGTTCAGAACGCGTGCGTGCGTGTGTGTGTGTCAAGTTGTGTTCGCGCGTCAGCTTGTGTTGGAATCCATTGGACGATGTACGTGCACGCCCAGTTAGTGGAGTCTAGGATCGTTGAGTCTAGCTGTGACCGAGTAATCAGGAGATGGCGCTGGAGGCAGTGGGCATCACACGGTGCATGTGTGGCCGTGGCTGGTGGTCAGTTCGAGCGACCAAGTCCTGCGGAGGAGCAAGTTGCGCTGGTGCCTGCAGCAAAGAAGCCTGGCTTGTTCGTGCGGATTATGGGCGTTCGTGGCTCGCGTACGTGCGCGGTGATGGCCAGGTCGTGGCTTAGGCTCAGAGGCTATTTAGCCGATGTATTGCGTCCGCTCCATTGTGCTCTCGGGTGGTGTGTTTTCCAGTTAATAAACAGCCAACATACAGGCCGTCTGTCCGGCCGGGGCGTTCGTCGCCGGTCACAACTTGTATCCACTGTTCATCTTCCACCTCTGTATCCTCTCGTGTGTGTGTGCGCGTGACTGCAGTTCGTTGCTGCTCGGGGCCTACACAGGCCACAGGCTCCACGACGGTGTTGCGCAGTCAGGACGGTGGCCGGGCTCCCTGAAGGCGCCGCGCAGTCAGGGCGGCGGCCGGAGCTCCACGCGTCCAAGCTGCTGCTGTAGGTGGCCCTCGTTGATCGGAGCGAGGCCGCAGCTGGGCGCAGGGGATCCAAGCGAGGAAGGAAGGAAACGACCCGTTTCTCCCCAACGGTTATTAGGCCGGTTTCCTCCGCATTGGTACCAGGGACGACGTCGTTTCCTCCTCAAGAAACGGTTTCTCTATTTTCTCTTCTCTCTCCCTAATAAATCTCGTACCACCTCAATAATTTGCTTAGTTGTTAAGATAATTAATAAAGATAGAAATCATCATCAATGCACCATTGGGACTGCCCTAATCCAGCAAGCAAAGCACGCCGTCCATCAGTAGTGACTTCTGATCGCGAACCAAGGTGCTAAGAAGTCAACATGCAACATAGGACCGTAACGTCTCTAAACCAATCACAGAATATTCAGCAACAATTCTATTTCGAATTACTCTGTCCAATATGTAAAATATGCATCAGGAACCACCATATGTAACATATATTTAAATCTTCTATATATGTGTACATAAATCTACTCTTATCAGCCGAAGGGCCGTAATATCTCAAATATGCATCGACAACTTATCGTGTGCAACCTATACCTAGAAATATGCATCAACAACTTACCATGTGTTTGTAACGCAATGACGGATCTAGGAGGGGGGCTGAGGTGGCTGCAGCCCCCCTTGCGAGCCTCAGTTCTCCATTGAATTACTGTAGTCTTAGCTCTAAATCACCATTAAATCTTCATTGTTAATCATCATTTCTATTACTTAGTCCCCCTCTCACCATTAAATCTTCATTGTTAATCATCATCTTCATTACTTAGTCCCCATCTTAGTCTCATCCTGGATCCGCCACTGTTGTAACGTATACCTAGACACATAAATCTATGCACATAAACATACCCTCTAACTGGCAAATACAAGTAGTATGTGATATTCAGCAGTACTTGTTTGCTACAGTAGATGTTGTACCGGTGATTCGGGTTGTATGGTGGTGTTTGGTTCCACCACGGCAACAATAACGAAAATGGAGCAAATATGGAGGGGCAACAGGAAGAGAATCGATAATTATGTTTCGTGTTTGGTTGGTATGTGATAATTATGTTTCGTGTTTGGTTGGCCATCTCACGTGATAACTATGTTTCGTATTTGGTTGGTCATCTCATGTGATAATTATGTTTCATGTTTGATTGGCCATCTCACGTGAGCGCAATATGAAGAAGGCTCGGAACTGTTCCCCGTTTACATGGTGCATGAAACAAACAAGAGTTCTTAAGAGCTCTTAGTGGATGAGGTCACGTCACCAAACAGCTCTTAGTGGATCGCTAAAAAGGAGCCATCAATTAAGGTCTTGTTTAGAGTAGATGCACATGTTTTCACGTTAATTCACATGTATTAAGTGTAATAAGACCTAAAGAATTTGTGATATATAAGTAAGAAAAAAAAAACACTTCTGATACTTCAAATATTGTACGTCTTTTTTATTCGAAAAAAAATATATTGTACGTCCTTTTATTGCCCGCAAACCGAAATGTTATTAAGATACAATATTGTCTTGTATACCATCTAGCTAGTACAGTACTTGTCTATAATTAATATACGTACTCATCATCAATAAATAAAGTGAATGATCCTCAATCCCCAAAACTTTATTTGGACTTGTATACCACGACGAACAGCGGCTCCTTCTTCCTGGTGGCGAGGCCGAAGCACTGATCGAGGTTGACGTCCTCAGCAGCAACACCAGGCGGCAGGGCCCACTCAAAATGGTACAGCAAGCTAGCCAGCGACACCTGCACGCACGGTGGCGAGCGCGAAGGTGTACCCAGGGCAGCCCCTCCGTCCACCGCCGAACGGGCCGCAGCTTGTAGTCGGGGTCCTTGAGGTCGATCTCACCACCGCCGTTCTCGAACCGCTCCGGCCGGTACTCGAGCGGGGTGTCCCAGATCTCGGGGTCCCGGCCCATGGCGAAGGTGTTGATGAACACGCGGGTCTTGGCCGGGATATGGTACCCGCCGAGCGTGCAGGCAGCCACGGACTCCCGCGGCACCAGCAGCGGCACGGCCGGGTGGAGCCGGAACGTCTCCTTGATGAAGTGGAGCTCGCCGAGGTCCGACTCCTCCACGTGTCCCTTGTTGTCGCCCACCACGCGCCGCACCTCGTCCTGCGCCTTGTTCGATCAGGATCCGTGGGTGCCGGACTAGCTCCGTCATCACCCACTCCAGCGTCGCGAACGTCGTGTCGGTGCCGGCCACGAACATGTCCAGCACGAGCGCCTTGAGGTTGTCGTCGGTGAGTGGGACCTCGAGGTCCGGCGACTTCTGGACACGGAGCAGGACGTCAACGAAGTCCTCGTCACGGTCACCACCACCAGGGATACGACGCTGGCGGCGGTCACGGAGGTCAGCGAGGCACCGTTTGAGACGACGGCGAAGACCAGTGACGGTGCTAGCGACAGGCTCGAGCTCAGGGAAGAAGTCACCGATGGTGAGCTCCTTGACACGGACGGCGCCGTAGGTGTTGACGAGAGGAGCTCGGACACCACCACGCGGTGGTACGGACCCGCCGGCGCGAACGTGACGTCGGAGCAGTTGAAGGACAGGAACTGGCCTGACAGGAGGTGCGGCCGTGACGCTAGCGCTGGGTCGTTGGTCGTCAGCGCCGCGCGCGCTAGCTCTGGCTTGGAGATCACCACGGCGCGCACGCTGCCTAGCTAGACGTAGCTGCTGGAGGAGAGGAGCCTTCATTGTCCGCGCTAGCTCCGGCATCGTGTGGTGTGGCATCGAGGATAGTAGGTGGAGGTGCCCGATGATTGGCGGCGCCGGAGGCAGAGGCAGCCGCGACCGACGGCGCATCGTCGTCGTGTAGTAGATGTACAAGGCGGCGGAGAGGAGGCCGGGACGCCGATGACACGAGGTTGAGCTCCATGGCGTCGTCGGTCAGGTCAGTGTGCTAGTTACTAGTATAAATAACTACGTACTAGGTACTCCGTTGACTTGAGAGGGGGTACGCGGTAGGTGAGAGACTGCGTGTTTGAACAAAGCGTGGAGCATGTGGCCAGCGGCTATGATCTGCTGCTTGCTTGTTGCCTGCTCGAGAGAGGTAGGAAGGGAGCGGGTCGAGGAGAGGACAGATGTACGGCGGCTGCGGCGGTAGGCGAGCGTAGAGAGAGGTACTGTAGAAGAGTGCGAGACGGGAGTGACTCCCCCGTCCCGACACGTCCCCGACAGAAGAATTCCCCCGTGGAGAATCGAGGATCGGTCATGTTACCGTCTTTACTATCCGTCCTCTGCATCACCTTCCGAGAAGATACGTATGTGTTTAGAATAATAAACCATAGAATAAAGAGACGGAAATACTCCCCGGACTACCCGAGAGGAGTGTTTACCGGAAGGAATGGAATGTTGTCCTATAATAGTTGACAAAGATAAAATATTGATATAGTCTACCTTAGGAGTTCCTTATACCAAGAATAAGCTTTAAAATAGAGCTATATTATCATGCTTCACACAAGATGTCATTTGAGAAAATATGCTGAAAGACAAAAAAAAAAAGAGAGAGATCAAATTGAAAATAGTGTCATGGATATGGCTTCTATTGGATTTTCCAAGTTATGTAAAGCTTTCATCATATAATGAGCTTATAAAGTCATTGTGTTGCTCAGAATCACCATAGTTGCTATCTTGAGATAAAATTTCTTTTGTATATATACTAAAGTCTTGTTCATTTGGCTTACCAGCCACTAAAATATTGATTTTCTCTCACAACAAAACAACCAAAAACAGTGTCAACTAGTTTATCAGTCACTGAGCGGAACAGAGCAAAATATTACCCTGCTTCACACAAGATATCACTTATCTTATATGGAGAAAATATGCCGAAATACAGAAAAGAATATTCCTTGATATCCAAAACTAAATATACTTTGCATTTCCCTTTGTAACAACGCTGGTGTATTCTTTAGGCCTACCGGCATAATAAGCCATAACATTTAAGATTTTCTTTTCTTTTTAGCTTGGAAATAAAATCCTGTTACATTTTCAGTTTTAGTAGGGTGAAGTTTCAGAAGATTTTTGGAGTTCCATGTTGAAGTTAGTTTTTTTTTTTAGGAAAAATGTTGAAGTTAGTCTTCACTGAATAAAATAAAATAAAGTAAAACCCAAAATTCAGAAGATTCTGTAACATCAGCATATTCACATACACCAACTGGAGCAGTCAGCAGCCTGCTTGCGCGTACACAGCACCGCCACCCATGGCGACGGTCGTCACGCGCTTCGGCTCCCTTCCACCGCCGCAGACTCCTCGCCCCCGGCCCCGCCGCCGGGCCGCCTTCCCCGACGGAGCTGCACGCGGTCGCATTAGGAGGTTAGGTGGTTCTGGAGCCTCTTCCGATGGGAACGATCCTGGGTTGGAGTTGCGCAGATTTTCCCGTGGTGTCCACATGGCCAAGATTTTCCTTTCCCGTGCTTGCTTGGATCACGGGATACTCATTCGATGGTGCTCTTGCCATGATTTTGCAACTACCACTCACTAACACCCACTCGTAATTATCTCTTCTGAGTTTTCCTTTGGATTTCTGAAAACTTCCTGTACAGTTGAGGAATAATAGCACCTCCTAGATTTACATTATCCAGTCTATTTAAAGCATCAGTGTCTGGAGCAGGGCCTTCTTCTGATGGCGAAGATCTAAATGAGGTTATTGACACAGTGGAAGTAGAATCTACCACCCCAGGTGCTTCGCTCCTTGCAAAAGTGGCTGTTGCTATCGGTATTGCAGCCACGGCCACTGTGATTTCACTGGTTACCAAAGAGCCTTCGTCAGGCCCTTCTTTCAGTCTGCCACAGATAGTTGATGCTGCTTCCACGCAGTCTGATGCAGCAGCTGCCACCATTGGATATACGTTTTCTCTATTCGGAAAGAAAGTCATAATTCCAGAATACACACCAGGGTATGTCAATTTGGCTATGTGTATTACCTTTGTGGCTTGTGAGATACAGACTATTTGTTTCTCTGCAGTGTAATCAGTTACCCTGGTTCATCTGTTAGATTGTGGATTAAATACTACTCCCTCCATCCCAAATTCTCCATCCCAAATTGTAAGTCATTCCAAGAATCTTGGAGAGTCAAAGCATCTCAAGTTTGACCAAGAATTATAGACAACTATAAAGATTTATAACATCAAATAGGTATACTATGAAAATATAATTGATAACGAATCTAATGATACTTATTTGACATCATAAATATTATTATATTGTTATATAAGTTTGGTCAAATTTGAGAAACTTTAACTCTCCAAGATTCTTGGAATGACTTACAATTTGGGATGGAGGGAGTAAATTATAGAGCTACATTTGCTTATCCATGCATATCTTCTCCTTCCCCATAGTAATAATGCCAGGTCAATGCTTCAAATGAACGTCATATTACCCATTTCCCCTCTGACATGTTTAGGACCTATTCCCTTTGTCCCTATATGTTAGTCGTTTTGGCTCTTAACCATGTGCAGCAATATTTATTTCAACCTGGACATACTCAGTGTACAGCTGCATTGAAGAATGATTGAATCTAGACATTTGCTCTTGCTCCTAGAACGACTAACATAGGGGGACTGAGGGCGTATGAATTATCTGACTATGGAATGATTTCCACAGCGTTTTCTTTGATTCTGTTCTGTAATATTGAGTTTGGTGATTGCCAGCCAATTGCAAATTGGCTAGTTAGTAAGGCGAACAATGTGTTCCTTCTCTATCAATGAAATGAGCACCCACTCGTGCTTGTTCATTCAAAAAAAAAGGCAAACAAGTGTATCCAACTATCCATGGATTAATGACGTTTTTCATTCCCTGTTCTTGTTGATTAGATTGCTTAGCAAGTTAGCTTTTAAGAGGTGTGGTCTGTGGTGTACTCTAGTATATTTTAATTAGAATATGTATCGGCAGAGCTGTTGTTTCCTGTAGAATTTCTAGTACATTTCTCTTTTCGGATGTATCTCAACCACACGCCATCAAGTTGTATTTGACAAAACTAGGCCAATAGCTTCTACCACAAAATATTAAGGAATGCATTGCTAGATGAGTGCAGAGACACTAGGGACAAATTTCTCATGAAAAAAAACTCATGTCTATCTATGTTATTATTCTAATTGAGGATTGCAGAAAATTCATGAACTACACAGGTAGAGTTCTAAAAACAAATAAAAAGTTATGTTTAACTCGGTAGCCATGAATCCAGTCCTCTTTCATTTTTGCACCATTTCTCTAATATATCAGATCATCTCTAAAACTTTCTTCAGGTGGGTCTACTTTTGGTTGCTCATGGCTGCTGGATTTGGACTGTTTATCAGTGAAGAAGCTTTAAATGTTTGGGTCTGTCCTTTATACCGGTACCTTCAACGTGACCATGCTCAACTAAGTTCCTAACTTTATTTTTTTCTACATGCAGTCAGGCTTTAAATACAACTACTTTTTATATATGTGTATTCATCTACCATTTGTTTGTGTTGAGAAGCAAAGTTTTTTTCCCCTGCTTCTGATGTAGGCTGGAATTTCTTTAGCACGAACACTTTGTTTGGATGGAACTTGGCAATCTCTTGTTACGTCATTCTCGGCAAATGCATCTTATATAGTCTCCACAGTGCTATGGATTTACTGGTGCGTGCATCCTCTGTCCTTGGTCTGTAGACTACACTGGCTTTTGTTAGTGAATACTACTGTGTTCTATTATGTTAACTCACTTATACATGCAGGGGTGTTTGTATTAGTGACATGATCCCATTCTATCTTGGGAAACTCTTCAGGCAAACTAGAGCATCAGAGGACATAAGCAGCAAGGTGTGAAGTAGGGATTTATCTCACTTCATCTTATTTACAGATAAGTTATTTGCCAAGAAAGAAAGAAAATGAAGAAGTATTCTTCTTCATATTTGCAAAATTATGACAGTATTCTTGGCAAAATAATGAGTTAATGACTCTAATTGCATCCCCCCTTTTTAGATTGGAATTGGTAAGGAGAAAGCACTAAGCATATCACGAGCAGTTCAGAAGTATGGAAACCTAATTGGCTTTGGTATACATCTGAACTCTCAGTGTTTTTTTTTTTAAGAATTAGTATCTCGGAGTGAAAGGAAGTGGAACTCTGTAGAGCTTTGTGTGCAGCTTCGAAGGAAAATTAGATGATTAAGTTTGTTCAGTATTTGCAATAAGAAAAAAAAATCAGTACTTAAAACTTAAGTTATTAATGTCAATGTTGTTTACTGCAGTTGAACGATTTTCAATTGGTGTTCGGAATCCTACAGCATTTCTTGCTGGAGCATTGGTTAGTCAATTTGCTTAACTCTGTGACTTACGGACTTACCAAATACTTTATTGCTCACAAATCTCTGTCAATGACATGCTTTGGCTGTTATAAACAGGGTATATCAGCAGACTTTTTCTTCGCTGGAGTTTGTTTTGGTTGTCTATTTACTCTCCCTATTCAGGTAAACCGACCTTTGGTTTTTCATTCTTTCTCTGCAACTTCTAATTCGTGGGTTTAGCTAGTAACATTAGCAAGAACCTCTCAGCTCTGTTCTGTGACAAAACAAGTGGTGCTTTGCTGCAGTTAGCAGTTGGGTTTGTCCTCCGAGAGCGGCCTGTGGTCGCCCTCGCCAGTGTCGCAGCTGCTGTGGTACCTCTCGGTGTCTCTCATACTTTTTCCCAACTCCTTTCTCCCTGCTCTGCTTTCTGATCAGATCATGCTTGTTTTTGTTTTGTTCTGCAATCAGGGTATCTGGACCGTGTTCCCGTATATGCAGCCGCGGCATGCACGGCGTTGTTCTTCTACTTCCGCCGACGTGAATCCAACAACTGAACCTGTGTTCCCCAAAAAGAAAAAAGAACCTGAACATAGTTTGTTTACAAACAATTTACATAGGCCTGTACATGTATGAATCATTTTTTCGACCAATTGCGTTGATCCATGAAAACATTTTCTCCCCTCTTTCGGAAGGAGTGGTTTTGTTAGCTCAAGATGCACAAGAATACCATGCTAGCGAGCAAATGTAAATTAAGAATGTCATATATATTTTGCCCTTAATAAGATTTTTTGTTTCACTATATTCTAGTAAAGTTTTCATCTCAGATTTTGTGAGGTGATAGACAACACTAAAATTTATGTTAGAAAATACATAGATTTTTATCAATAGTTTGATAGTTAGGATATCTAATAATAAATTAACACTAGAAATACAAAAAATGAAGCAAATGATGAAAATACCCCTTAATATATTTTCTTTTGTTGGACGACAGCGGGTCAGCATGTCGGACAACAGCACGAACAATAATAATCAGGCGGCACACGAGTTCATCAAAAGGTTCCTCAACCAGCGGCCGGGTTGGAGGTGCAGGTCTGCAGGAGATCGTCAAAAGGTTCCTCAACGGCTCAACCAGTGGCAGGGTTGGGGGTGCAGGAGATCGAGGCGCTTTTACAATGTTTGCCAAATGGTTTCTGCAGCTAAGGAAAAAAAAACAATATACCATAGATGATGAACTGAACTGATAAATTTAAGTGAACACATAATGACGATGAGACACCAGGTGCACTGATGAAGTGATGATATAACATGCTATGCAAGCTCAAAAGGCCCAAGGCTAACAGACACCAGTGTCTTGCGACAATATGCTCGCCTAGCTAGCTTAATTAGCCATATCAACAGTTGATGCAAATGAAAAAGTACACGTGCATCAGTGCATGCCGTTTGTACACTGAACCAATCAACGGTGTGGCTCATGCAGCTCAATCGTACCCCACCTCCTCCTGCAAGTCAGGTGGTGCTAGTGTACATAACAAGTCTGCTACCCAACTCGAGGAGTCCACGGGCCCTGAAGGCAGTCAGTCGAGCCATCTCGATCTCGTGCTACTGTCTATCTCACTCAAAACAAGGGAACCCGATCCCAATAGATCACCAGGTGTTGTATACATTCCACCTTATATTCTCACTAGATTGACTGGGCTCTGCTACAACATATCAATGTTCTAAATTTCTACCACTAAACTACAGCATTTTCTTCTATCCTTTGGTTGCCATCTCTCCTTGCTGCGATAGAATCCTATCCATGTCCGAGAAATACGGCCACGTCTTCATGCTTTCCGTATCCTTCTTGTTTTCCTGCCAACGACAGAGAATTACTACTGTAAGACATTACTATACAAATCTGAAATACATGAAAGCTATCTTGCTTAATTCTGCAGACCGAGCAAAAACAGCCTGCCTTCTATACTTGCTTCGACAATTTTATAGGACTCGGAAGAAACGGAATATATAGCTAACCTCATATTTCTGAACTAACGATGTCCATAGAGATTTGCACTGTGCCGGTGTGCGGCTTATTCCTTGGCTCAACATGGTATCAGAAATCTCCTCCCACAGAACCATTCTTCCTTTCACGCTCTGAAATTTCTCATTCATTTCGCCACGCATCTGTATTAAGCTCTGAATTTCCTCAGGTTTCCACTTGTTCTTTTTCGAAGACTTAACTGGAGCAGGAGCTGACTGGATTGATGAGTCCTTACCCATTATGCTAATCTTGCCGAGATTTTGTTTGTTCCCCCCATTGACAATTCGTGCAATTTTAACAGCTGTAGGGGATTTGAATGACTCCCAAAAGTGCTCCAATGTTTTAGGCTGATGTAAATCTGAAGAGAAGAATGATTCGCCATTGGAACTTGTGGTTGCATCATCAGGTGTTGTTCTCACGGCCTCAGGAAGGGTTTCTGTGTGAAAAAAGTAGTGACAGGGTCAACAGTGTCAGACAAGAAAACGCATAGAACAATGCACAGCCTTATGAACTAATGAAAAAGTAACAAGTCTATACAAAATGAGACACTTGATGCCAGTTTGAGTGTAGGACTACAGCTACCCTGCAGACCAGTCTAAAGTTTCAAGACATGCTATGCAACACCTTATTCAAAGATGCTACAGAATTAGAGTAATTCATAAGACACAATTTGTTAAGAGTACCTTCAGCATCCACCTCTGGGTTGTCTCGGCGTGTTTTATAACTGCCTTCAAGACTCGTAGCTGAACTCCTGCTCAGGTGACTAGTAGCTGAGGAAGGTCCAAAATTTCCAGATGATTTAGTATCGAGGTGTTCTGAAAAACCTGCCATGGTGTTCTCCGTAGCAACCGCAATGACGTCAGGCCTCTTCCCACTATACTTCCGTACCATTTTCCTCAAGATTTCAGCTACCATCCTCTCCATGTGACTATGTGGACAATTCACAGGACAGCTTGACAATGCAGCATGAGCTGCTTTGTAGAGTGCATCCAACAATCTTCCATTATCAAGCCATAGACATCTTGTAGTAATCTTAAATTTTCCTTTCAAACCTGACTGTGCTAAACCATGTTCCTTCTGAGGTCGGAAGATCTCCATGCTGCAAAGGAATAACATGTAAAATGTTTAGGTGTCCCGAAGAACACTATATGGTTCTACCATTTTGACTATTACAAAGCTCGACATAAATCACTCTCATTTCACGTGAGGAGAAATTTTTGCTGAAGATAAATAATCCAAAACTCTACAAGAAACTACCTGACAAAAATAATGCCATCAGATGCAATTCTTAGTCTCTCATCAATGCAGAGATCAGTGGATGTACCAAAAGCCTTATCCCCATCACTATACATGAGCTGCAATATCATAAGTCATGTTAGACATCATATAGCTGTTAAAAGACAGAAAAAACAATGGTATACAATAAATGGTTCACCTGAAGATCCTCCTTCCCTAATGAAACAAACCCATTGGACAAAACTCTTCTGTTTCTTAGATGTGACACACCAAGCATCTCTCCGTTTTTTATAACCTGCAATTATAGTAGCAATCTAAGAACCCTACCAATGCTAACAAATATGAGCTTTGCTGTATTATGGCAATGCAAATAATACTTGAAATTTAAAAATATATATATATATATAGATCAAACAAGTTTCTTTTGTGAATACTCCATTGCTACTATAGCAGAAAGGCCCTACATTTCTTACTGTTTGTTGGAATTCAATAGCCACTGCAGACTAAGAACCATGCACATATTCTCTTCAATGGCAAACAAATCCAGAGCGCCAAGTTACTGAGATTACTTACAGTTGTGTGCTTTATGCCAGTTGATCTTCCAAGTAATTCATGTTCTTTAAGAAATAGGAGTTCTCCATGAACAGGCAAGAAATGTTGTGGCTTAACAATCCGAAGAACTTCCTCCTGCAAATAATAAATCAAAGGCCTGTCATCATCTTAAGGCAACATCACAACACCATAAAACAAGGAGAACAAAAATTTACCAGCTCCTCTCGGTAGGCATGCCCAGAGGTATGCAGGCCAGAATCTTTACCCATGATAATTTTTGGGCCAAGATCAGTGAGACGATTCATCATCTTCATTACCCGTGTCTCGTTTCCAGGAATAACCTGAAAAGAAAAGTAAATGCAGGACAATTAATTGCAAAGCTAACTTCCAAAGCAATTGTTTTTTGCGTAAGATGGTATTCGCATTCTGGAATGATTATAAAGACTAAGGAAAAAGATACAGAACTATTTCCAGATGTTTTTTTTTTCACTAGCAATGTTTTCCACTTCTAGTACATTTGGTGTCATTTTTTAGGTATTATCTTTACTGAAAGCAAATAATAATTTGTACAAGCCTTCAAATATGAAAATAATTTTCTTCATAATATAAGCAAGTCCAGTTCAATACAGCTGCCAGCATTAAGAGAACCCACTTATGTGAGTACATAACCATTAACCAATATAAAACACGCCAACCCACTTATGTGAATACATAACCATTAACCAATATAAAACAGGCCTAGATACTAGATAGCTAACATGTATAACACCTCCCATGTGACTATTCTCAAATATTGTGAAAGCTATCAGGAAAATAAAGTGAAGGATAGATAGGAATACCTTAGCTGAATAAAGAAGGACATCTTCTTTTGATAGTTTAAGAGCATGACTTCCCCCATAAGATGCAAGATTCAGAGCTGCACGTGGCTCTCCCTGGCAAAGTTGAATACAGAGATGCAAGAGTTTTAAGGTGGCTGATGAGAGCATTTGCAAAAATTAGGCCTACAGCATGTACGTCTTACTTGTGAACCTGTTGTGACGACCAGAAGATCTTTAGGGGCATACGCATCCATGTCCTCTGCCTTGACCTGCAGGATGTTTCAATTATGCAATTAAGAAGACTACATTATGTAAAATCATAAAATCATGTAGCATGTCTATGTGTTGATGTCAATTTAAGGTAAACTATCGTAATATCAAAATAACTCAAGCAACAACTCAGACTATTACTCATAGTCATTTAACACACCCTAAGCATTTGTACACAACAACTGAGATTGCAATTGTTTCATTATATGTTTACATTAAATAAACTCAAGTCCTCCCAGCAGGAACCCATAGATGGTGCCTGCTAGTAGCAGGATATTTAAACAAAAATTGCTAGCATACATTTTGGCCAGGACATCGAAGGATCTGCTGGCTATTAACAAAGAAGGAAACACTGAATCGCTGGCGAGAATATTAAGGCAAATAGAAAGCTATGCACCTGGATAAATACAATCAAGAATCAATTACTCTATAAGCTGCCAGACCTGCTGCAATTAGAAGTCAACCATCTGATATGAATATATGATTGGCTAAAAGATGTACAGGCCCAAATGGAAGCATCAAGTTACTCTACAAGCTGTCAGACTTGATGCAACTAGCACTCAACTATTTGAATGTGATGGGCTAAAAGATCTGTGTACCTAAAGGTAAAAGAACTACTTTTCCACCAGTATTAAATCGCCACCTACCCACGTTAAACTGAAGCAAATAGCACTCAAACACCTTCAGTGAACTCATATGATATATATTTTCCTATATAATTGCACAAAGAATGTCAGCATATGTCGATACTAACATATCAATTGCATGCATCACAAAAGGAAAAAAAAAAAGTCTGTTAAAAATATTGCATCATTTGTAACATCACAGTAGCAATAAACACAAAGAACATTTAACTAATCTAATAAAGTTGCTGCATACCAAGGTTGATGGATCCAGTGGTGCCTTTCCATCCTTGAAAGCAGCTTCAAGATATGTCCTGAGTGACATTCCAACAAACACCTGTTCTAGCCCACCGAAACTACAAACTAGTTAAAACATCATCAAAATTGAACATAGTAAAGTAACACTGTTGAATTAAAATTTCAAAAGGTTACCATTTTTCGACCAGTTAAATCTGCAGCAGCTTTGATGCTCCCAATTCGATGTATGTTTGAGGCAAATTGTGTCGTAATTACTCTTCCTTTTGCTTCCGAAATATGTCGCAACAATGAACCAGCAACAACAGATTCGCTGATTGATCTTCCAGGGGATAGAATATTTGTTGAGTCACTCATCATCTTGTATTGAAGGGAGGGAAAAGAAAGAAGCAATGTCAGGAACATATCAACAAAGAGCTGCTCATATTAGTATAGGTCAGACAACATGTGTGCAACACTTCATTTAGTCAATTGATATAGCTGCATGAGTGCATCTTTGAAGCCAGACAACATGTGTGCAACCAAAGTCAATGCCTTTCATTCTAGAAACAAAGTAATCCATATGCACAAGATATGGGATTGACTTACAAGAGTAACACCTTCTTTGGAGAGCTCCTCCAATGCTTGTCGGTCAAATATTTTTCCATCCACGGGTGATTCATCAATCTACAAGATAAAATAATAAAGTTATCCAAAATAGTCAAAAGTACATAAACTCTAATATATAGTTATTGCTGATCTAACTTACTTTCCAGTCACCAGTATGGAAAATTATGCCATCACCACAACGAAGCACTAAGCCACAACAGTCAGGAATTGAATGAGTTACACGGATCGGTTCGACTTCGAAAGGTCCAGCCTGAAATCTCTTTTTAGTTCTTAAAACCTTAAGCCTGGATGAGAGGAAGATCCCAAACTCCTTCAAACGCTTCTTTATTAGCTGTCCAATTATCAATAACGCATTTCAAAATTCTGAAGATCTAATTTTTTTTATGCAGGTCGTTCAACAGTGCAAAATGGCAATGATGTGACTAGCAATCAAAACAATTTTCAGTGTTACCTCCATGGTGAAAGATGATGCAAAAATCGGTGTTGTTGAATCGAGTGCTGGAATGACCTATTAACAGTAAAAATGTTTGAAGGGAAATAAGAACTTATGATAATTCCAAATACAGACAGAAATTCAGTGCAATAGATTACAAAGATCTGCATAATATCCAGATATCACATTCTCTGCAAAAATAAATATCCAGATATCACATTCTCTGCAAAATAAATATCCAGATACCATGTCAAGTACTTCCATATTGATATAGGAATTCTAGAAACATCAGCGTACATATGAAGAAGACCTTGTAACGCAGGTTGAGAGAACCTCCGAACCCTACCCCACCCATACACAGCAGCACCATAGTCCATGTGAGAACCACAACCCGGACCGGGCCTTAGACCTGTGCTTTGGCGTGGGACAGACGAGGGGATTGTTTTAACCTCAGCCTGAAATTCACTCCCACGGGGAGTTGAACCCATGACCTGAGTGCTACTAGAGCCACATAACCAACCTAGCTTTAATAGGACAAGCCCTGTCCAAAGTGACCTAAACAACATCACACATGCCACATAAAGATTATGGAAATCAATAAACAAAACAGTATCACTTCAGACACCAGATATGTCCTCAAATTTAGATAATTCACAACAAATAAATTCAGAAACTATGTCTGCTTTGGCTTTTCTAGAGAACTGCAACTTTTTCTGATTTATTTTTGCAGATATACACCTTCAACTACACTAGCTATTGTTCTCGCAATAATAATTGCATCACATGTTATCTATCTGATATTGCAGCCCTACCTGTCATACAACACTCCCCCGACCCTACCCATTTGTTGTCAAAGGATACAGATGCATTGGCATGGTCCCAATCGTCTTACGAAGCACCTCTCCTTGCTCAGTTGAAACGGGACCATGGTCTATGACAAGCAGGTGCAGGATTTTCAGAATTGCTGGCAGTGACAGAATTTTAGCCTTGTAACAATGATGCTCCGCGTGGCAGTAGCTCAACACACAGAAGTTGGCCAGCACTAGAAGCTATAGTTCTTTTGATGAGTCAAAATAATCCATTATCCATTAATTTATAACTGAATCTTGTTCTGCCTTTAAAGCAGAGGTAATTGTGAAGAAACCTCTTTCTACATCGTGGTTATACAAGACAATGACTATTTCCTACACATTAGAAGATCTTGCTAATCAAATCATTATGGCACATCACTTCTGTTTGAGTTTTGTGTGGGACATGTCCGGCAATGCCAAGGTTTGGTGTCTTCATGGTTATACAAGATAATGAGTAATGACTATTTCCCAAAAAATTAGAAGATCTTGCTTATCAAATCATTGTGGTACATTACTTCTGTTTGCATTTTGTGTGGGATATCTCTGGCAATGCCAAGGTTTGGTGCCCAGCGGGAGCAAAATGGTTGAAAGTTCAATGGATGTAGGTTGGGTCTTTCAGTTGAGTCCATTCTCATTTCTGTTCATGGCACCTATGTCCAAAGAGAAACTAGGGTGCTCCTTTTTCTTTGTGCACGTGTTTGTCGTACTCAAACCATTTTACTCCTTAATACAATGATGCGGAGCTCTCCTACAGATTCAAGAAAGAAAAAAAAAACATATTTACAAACAATGTAAAGTTGGCATTGCATTGATGGTGCATTTTGTTGGACTTCAACTGACATTGATCTGATTCTGAGTTTCTTAACCCATGATATTAGGGGGGAAATGAAGTCCGCTGCTGGGAATAATGGATTATTCATTGCCACATCATGCGATATCACAAATGACTCAGCTGGTAAGTTTATAATGTTGATCGTTGATGACAAACAAAGGGAAATCTAGACTATCTGGTATTGTACTAATGCAAGAATTTGGATGTTTCCTACTACCTTTGTTCAAAAATATATTCCATTTAGGATATTAGCACAATCTAGTCACATTTGATTTTTTCTACTTGTATATTAGTAGAACTTCTGTAACATATAATAGCATGAGAGTATTTTTTATAACAAATATATAGTATTACTAATTTACTACTATGTCTAAACTACAATTTTTGTGGGGACACCAGTCAACATTTTTTTTCGTAGAGGCCAATTTAGGAATAAAGAGAGAATTTTACAGTAGTCCATGTTCAAGATTAGTATCAGCATAAAATGATCTGGACCACTACATATCATGAATTATGTGCTACAAACATTTCAAACCAAAAAAAAAATCCATTCAATGTTTCTGCAAAATTACACTAAAATTCAACAAAGGGGCATTTCAAACCAACAAAAAAAGAAAGAAAGAATGTCCATCCAATGTTTCTGCAAAATTACACTCAAATTCCTCAAATTCAACAAAGGGGCAAGCAGGTAACAAATTAACTAGCCTGTACACAAAACATCAAACTTTCAAAAAAGTACAACAAATTCTCCTTTCTGCTGTTTAGACTGAGAATGAGCTGTGACTCAACAAATGTTGTTGGTTTGCATGTCACTAAAGTAGTAAAGTGTGTAGCAGATCATAGCCAAGCAAACATGATGAATTGGAATGGTTTACTCAAGAAGCAGGAGAATTATTTACCCAAGGCAATGCACCGATGTGATCTTCATGGCCATGCGTGATAATAACTGCTTCAATTTTGTGGCTCCATTTCTTGATGAACGTGGTGTCTGGGATAATCTTTTGCACACCAAACTCATCATAACTGACATGATTTCAAACAGACTCTAATTCAGTGAAAAATCAGCATACGTGCTAAGGAAAATGTATACAGAATACATCTACAATGTGCAGAAAATGCTGAGTTGTTATGTGGCAGGGCAGTGTGATAGACATAGGCTACAAGAGACTTATTTACTGAAGCGCTCTGCTCATTCATACGGCTTTCTATTATACAGGAACATTACTTGAGCCTAAGCACAAAACTGCAGAAAAATGCTAATTGCTAGTTCATTATCCAGCAGCATGATACAGTAGAAATGATTATTGATTAAACTTAAGCTTTTACACACGCATAACTATATAAGAAATGCATTAAAAATAATGGGAGCTGAACTGTAGTGTAAGCAGAAGAAAGATATTGTCTCGAATACTTACTCTGGGAACATAACCCCAGCATCAATCAAGATATATCGGTCATAATTCCCCACGAGCATGCAATTCATGCCGATTTCCCCAAGACCGCCAATAGGGAGCACTCGCAGAGGTGGACCATCGACCCCTTCATAGAACTGCTCCATCTTTCGCTTGACCGAATCTTCCAAGCTCTTAGTGGCACCCTCAGTTTTCCTCAGCCTTCTTCGGGGTGTTCTAGATTCCTGGGGCCCTGCACACATCAGGAGAGAGTTCCCTTGTCCTGTGAATATCTATGAGCGCAATGAATTATGCATTTGCATATTACATAGGCAACGCTTGAGTCCCTATATCACATTATTACAACCCAAAATATCCTATTGAAGAAATGGAAATATCCTATTGAAGAAATGGAACCGAGATGCTTTGCAAAGTAGAATGGTGACTTTAAAAAATCTGTTACGCGTCGACACAACATTTAACTGGATCCTAATTAGCCTCTTGAAATTGATGAACAGGTACTGGCAGCAGCCGTGCGTACCTTTCCCCGAGGAGGACGGGGTCGCGACGGCGCAGCACGAGATGGAAACAGCGGCGGATGAGGAGGGGGAGGCGGAGGCAGCGCGGCGGCGGGCGATGCCGCAGGGGCAGAGAGACGAGAGTGAGGCGAGCGCCACCATGGCGGCGGCGGCGGCACGCTCGAGTCGCTCGCTCGGGCCCGTCCGTCCAACGCCCTGGATAAGGAAGGCGGTGGCAGTGGCTGTAATTTTCACCAAAACAAAACCAAGCGCTGGCGAAGCGGAACTGTGCGAGGCTGGACGAAGGAAAACTGGAAAAGGGAAATCGATTTTGATCCGACAGGCCCGTTTGGAGCCTTGTCGTTTGAGATTTGGATTGGGCAAGGCAGCTTGGCCCAAAATATCTCTTTTATCCGCTTTTTACAAGATATATTTCTTTTCAGATCTAATCTAATACAGATACAGTACTGTATTGTACTGTACTAAGAAAAGCTTAGGCCACTTACGAATATATTGAATTTTCTCTATGTCATTTCTCATATTTTACCTTGTTCCTTTAATAAAAATTAAAATATATATAGTTATCGTGTTTGTTTGAGCTTATCAGTCATGGTAACATTAATCGGCTTATCAACCGCAAAAATCATCAGTCAAACAACCCCACAATGCTTCTGGTCAAACGATTGAAAACATTGTATCAGTAGTCTTCATCAACTATGTAAAATGTAGATATAATAATCAATTTTGTTTTGAAAATACAGAATTTACAAAAAACAATCTCCCAGAATATATAGATTAAGCTCCATTGTTCTGAGGATATATATACTAGGCTTTTTTAGACTTTGAACTTTTTCATTCTCATGTGTCCTAATAGAGATATTGAGGTCAATTGAGAAGAAACAATATCTATATATGGAATGCAGGGAACGTATATCTCTTGGTGGGTATTCATAGCTACTCCCTAAATCCATACCCACATCAAATGGTTGTTGTGATATGGACACAAATTGTAGAAATAGGTATAACCACATGTCTCCAATAATGATCATACTGTATTATAACTCCAAGTATCTCTTTCCTATTAGTTTGTCCAATATTCCAATTGGTGTGGAAAAATAAGTATGGATAACCTGAGTCTAAATATGGACAAGGACAAGTATGACTGAGTGTGCCCAAGACCTTATGTGTGGTTAGTTTAATGGACCTGTGTCTCGTAACTTTCATTGTATGTATGTTCATTATGTTTCGATGATATCAAGTTTGAGGATGATTTTTTTCTCATGGCCATGAATCAAGAGCTCTCAAAATATGGTTCCCTTTTTTTATATGACTTCTTGCACTTCTATTCATAGATCATGGAGTGGTTTTCATGGTTGCATCAACCTTTTGTTTTCAATAGTTTTTTCTTCTATGAAGCTATAGTGAGGATAACATTGACCCTACATATTTTTAGTAATGTATTTGATGGTTTTTCATGGGTGGATTTCAAGTGTCCGTTTAAAAATTCAAGGAGGCAGCCTGGATGGGCACCAATCTTTTCGTGGGAAACCTGGTTGATGGATGCGAACCTAGCAATTGATGCATACAAACATTCTTCTCTCCTCTCTCTCTCTCTGGGGAGGATGATCTTTTGGTTTTGCTAGCTCAAGATGCATAAGCATTCCATGCTAGCGAACTAATGGAAATTCAGAATGTCATGTATGTGCCATCATCAAATCCTTGTGTGATATATATTGTTTTTTATTGTGATTTTGCCACTGGGAAACCCATAATTTATATGTAGAATTTTTTCTTATGTGGAGGAAAGAAAAAGATGTCGTTATTTCACGAAATAACGACCTCATAAGCTAAGATTTAAGACATTGAGACAACTATTATACATTATATGAGTTGTTGTTGTCGTGCAACTAACAAGTTCACTTTTATTCTATGCATAAATTAAATCATGAGTTAATACAAGACAACTTAAAAACAACCATTGTATACGTCTTAAAATTACGTGGCATTATATGCCTATAAGATAACACCAATGTACTCGTCCTAAACTGTCTCATATTCCTTTTTATTTTTGCCAAACAACCACCTCTCTCTTCAATATCATAAAAAGTCTAATGTAACCCATATTAGGGCATGTGTATTGCTACATGCCAGCGGTCTTATACTCTCATGCAATGTCAAGTAAATTTTTTGATGATATCTCTATCTCTACTATAATTGAAATCGTCTAAAAAAAAATGGGAAACCTCATCTCACCTCTCTTGACCCCACTGTCAGACTCCCAATCCCACCGATCCCAACACGCGTAATCCCGCGCCCGTGCACCTCGCGTGGCCAATCCGATCCCGTCCCGCTCGCGTAACATGCAGATCCACGCCGTGCACCTCGCCCCGTCATCCCACCTCGCCGCCGGCCCCTGATCCCACCAAGCCGCAGCAGACGACGCGCGCGTCCCCGGCATCGACGATGAGCCGCCTGGAGGGCCGCCCGCATCCCTATCCCTGACCGCCGACTGAGCAGCTGAGCCAGCACGGAGGTGAGAACCTTGCGTGCGGGAGGCCGAATCATTGGCTCCCGTGCTCCGCGGCATCCTGGCGGGGCGGTTCCAGCTCAAGCAGGGCACCCGCGCGACAACGCGCAGAGGTGCGGGGTCGTGGCCCCTCGGCGTCCTGGCGGGGCGTCCAAACTCAGGCGGCTCAGCATGGCGGCGCAAACGCACGATGCCGCGAGAGGCCCCCAAGCACGTCGATGCAACGGTGTTGGCCGAGAAAGGTGCGTCATCATTCGATAGTTTAGCATCTCCCCTACTTGGTTGGTGATGTGATGGTGCTCTCTAGTGACTAAAAAAGGTGTGCCCAGGTTACAGTTATTCACTGGCAAATTGAATTATCATATTGTAGCGTAACTGTATGGTGATGTAGCCTATAACAGATTGTAGTCTATTTAAAAAAGTTTAATCAGGTTTGATACTTACCCAGAAGCAACCTGTTGTTTTGCACTCTGATGTATGTCAGGTGATGTAGTTTCTTCTGTTTGTTCTCTGAATGATAGCTCTGCAGTTTTGGTCGACACTTTCGTCACCACAAGCAAGCAAGCAGCTGTCAGCTCTCTACATCCAGACACTTAAAATGGCAGCTTGTGATCTGCTACAGTATGCAGTCCCGTCAAGCTATATAGTATTGCATAATTGTTAATGGTTTGTGAACTGATAGCACGTTAATTGTCGCAACTCTGGTTAATTTTGAAAGGGCAACAAGACAACGCCAATTTTAGTGCCTGAATCTTCAGTTTCAAACTCTTTTGACATGAATCTTAATCTATCTCACTTTTTACTTTATTTTCAAAAAAAAAATGTATTTTTGTTTTTACCCCAGCGTTAGCATTTTCACGATAAGAACCCCTGGTCCTTGGGACTGCCATCAGCCAGATCAGAGAGGGGATCAACAAACAGCCTAGAATAGACAAAAAAACGAGAATTGGAAGTAATGGTTTCCCAACGATGATTTCGTTTTTCATATTTGTTGTTAAAATGGGTATCCTACAAAATTTATTAAGTTCATGGTTATTGAGATTCATTAAAGTATAGGTATCCAATTTTCCACTTTTCTTATTTTAATTTTTTATAGTTTCTTATTTTGAAGTCTATCAATATCTTGTAACGCACAATAATGTATGGTCTTATTTCATTAGTTTGTGAATTTGTTTTTTTATCGGTTTTCATAATTTTTATTTTTATGGTTTGTATTAGTCTTATGGTTTATTTTTTCTAGACGTCACCGTAGTCGTAATTTTTACAATTTAGTCCTTTTTTAAACTATTTTCACGTTTGGACCCCTGGAGAAACTATTCCCAGAAATGAACCCTGAGGTCGGCGCCGTGGGGCACGACGCCGAGCTTTGCGACCATAACCAACGTGGCAGCCGACGTGGCAAGAAGGTCGGCGCCGCGGAGCATGGCGCCGAGCTCGGCGCCATATAACACGGCGCCGAGGTATGAAATACAAAAATGCATGTGCAGTTTATTTGGTTGAGGCTTGAGGTGTTGAGTCTTTTGGTCATGGGTTCAAACCACAGATCTATACATTTTTGCTATGTTTTTAAGCAATATTTTTTATAGAATGCATTTTGTTTATAATTATGAATTAATTTTAATTATAAGTAAGTATAATATTTTTATATGATGTATTTATTTAATTATAATTATGGAGTAACTATTTATTTAGGTTGGTGTGGAAAGGTATCCACCTATAACTAAAAGGAAGCTAGATATAGTTTCGGTTGGAGGTATAAGTTTAATTATTTATTTAAGCGGATACAACCAAAATTAGTGATTTTGGTAGAAAACTAGAATGTATTAAACTGGTTGCCAAAGAGACGAAATTCAGACATGACCCTGTACTGCCGAAGTTCTGTTTTTCCCCATCTTTTACAAAGAACCATATTCTGATGGAAGTTCAGTACCACACAACAAGAAAAAAAAATTCACCACACTATCCAATAGCTCACTATCAATCAGGACTAGTACTATCTGAAATGAACAAAAAAAGAACGAACAACCCAAATTAACAGGAAGACAAGTAATACGTGAACTTGTAAATGAGCAGAGTACCTCCACAAACCTCAAGCTGAAGAAAGCATCCAGGATTCAGAAGCACATGATTGACACACAACACAAATCAGGAGCATTTGAACAAGCAGGAACAAATCACTACCAAAGTTGAAACTTTTGCACCCTACCAAAGTTACTCCATAATTATAATTAAATAAATACATCATATAAAAATATTATACTTACTTATAATTAAAATTAATTCATAATTATAAACAAAATGTATTCTATAAAAAATATTGCTTAAAAACATAGCAAAAATGTGTAGATCTGTGGTTTGAACCCATGACCAAAAGACTCAACATCTTAAGTCTCAACCAATTGAACTACACATGCATTTTTGTATTTCATACCTCGGCGCCGTGCTCCGCGGCGCCGACCTTCTTGCCACGTCGGCTGCCACGTTGGTTCTGGTCGCAAAGCTCGGCGCCGAGCTGTGTTAGGCGCCGTGCCCCACGGCGCCGACCTCATGGTCCATTTCTGAAAATAGTTTCTCCAGGGGTCCAAACGTGAAAATAGTTCAAAAAAAAGACTAAATTGTAAAAAATTGGGTCACCGTAGCCCAGGCCCAACAGCTCAGCTGCCTCAGCACGGCGGCACTCAGCAGCTCGGTTGCCTCAGTTGTCCAATTGGAGATCCAAAGGTAACGCAAATCAATCCCTATTCAATTCTGGTTAAGTTTTTTACACATCTAATTTGTATGATAAAATGCAAAATCATTCAGGCTCATCTTGGAGTTCAAATGGTGCAGGATCTTGGAGTCACATATCTTCTAATTTATTTATATCTTATTTTTTTGTATAACTTATAGTCTGAATGTTTTTTTCTAGATTCTACTACCGTATTATGATAACGGACTATACATTTTGTTTATAATGGACATGAAAAACAAAATTGTGCACATCATGGATCCGCCGGAAACGGACTCAGTTCATTTATGTTTCAAGGGTTATCATCCAGAAATGACATTGGATTCTAAATTTCACGCTATTGCTAAGATGTTCAAATTTGCCATGACAATATCAAAATGGCATACCCCGGACAATTTTTATGAATGGCAACGAGACTACCCAACATGTGTCATAAAGATTGAAGGTCGTAAATACTGGTAAGTGTCGCAAAATTTGACTCAACTCGTTTATAACAAGAATTAAAATTTGATTTATGACCATCAAATAAACAACGGGTCTTCTTCAGAAAATTGGAAGACTTTCTCATATATAATTTCATCAAGTCGTGGGACGGCGTAACCTTACCACCGATCAACACGGTAAGCATATATCTATACTATATTCCGTTCAATACATATATATAATAATAACATGTTTGCATCTATCATGTGCAACTATCATCCCAACTGAGGAGGAAATTTGTGGCTGACATCTTGACGATACCTAAAAACGAATGTTTCAACATAATCCCTGAAGATATTCAAGAACTGATAAAGCAGTTGGGACAAATGTAATTTAGGTGCTAATATAATCGTGTAATAAATGTTAAAGTACCCAAAAACAAGTTGTTTGACTTTATGAACATTCCCTTGATAAAACCGTAGCGTTAGTACGAGCATTATACTAGTGGAGAAAAGAGGAAAGGGAGAGAGAAAGAGGTCCGTGAGCTAAAATTTAGGAGTAGTCGTGCAACTCATAAATATTCCACAAATTAAGAACTCTAGAATTCTACGAGATAATTTAAAAGACAAATTATTATACTTGTTACCTATTAAGTGAGTTTTATAATTATGTGGCACCTTATATATTTTTTTGAAACTTTTTTTGAAGACTATCTACTAGACTGTTTGCATGTGCAAATGTATTTTTTTCGTGTGTATCCAGTTCCAGGTAGTACTTTCTACTTTGCCCAAGATCAATGACCCGCCTATTTTCGCAGAAAACCCCTCAGGTTCTACTCTCCCTTCGATCCATCCCCGCATCACAGGCACTTCACTCCTTCCCGCTTCCGGCGATGGCCGGCCGCTTCCCGGGCGCCGCCGCGTCCTCACCGCTCCCCCGCGCGCTCCTCCTCATCGCCGCGCTCGTGCTGTTCTCCATCTCCTTCCTCTCACTTCGCTCCCTCCACCCCGCCGCGGACCCCGCGGTCGCGGTCGCCACCGACGAGTCCCGTCCCCTCCCCCGGCTCCAGTCCTCCTCGTCGGTGTTCCACTCCCCGGAGGCGTTCGCGGCGGGGTACGCGGAGATGGAGCGGAGCTTCAAGGTGTACATCTACCCGGACGGCGACCCCAAGACATTCTATCAGACGCCTCGCAAGCTCACGGGGAAGTACGCCAGCGAGGGCTACTTCTTCCAGAACATCCGAGAGAGCCGCTTCCGCACCGATGACCCCGACCAGGCGCACCTCTTCTTCGTCCCCATATCGCCACATAAGATGCGCGGCAAGGTGACTTCCCTATCTCTCTTGGACGCTATCCTTCGTTTGATCTCGCTGTAACCCAGTAGTCCAGTACCAATGGTATTAGTCGTTGGCGCATTGGATTAATGTTGGACTGTCCTTAGCGTGCCCCAAATCACTTTGCCACTGGTCGCCCATGTGAACAATTGCTAATGCCAAATATTGCCTCATAGGAGTTGGTTATTCTGAATATTTTGGTTAGCATAATGTGTAATGTAGTTACAATCATCTTTCTTGATTGGTTGCATTGTGATGCTTCCACTAAGGTTTGGACAAATCATAATTTATGGTTTGACAGTGGGAGTAGAGTCTGTGGAATTTTAATTTTAGTTGAGCTTGCACTTGTAATGGGTTATTGTAGTATGTTAATTAATGTGTGCCTATGGCTGCTGATTAATTCGGTAGGTTATCACTTTGATGTAAAATCCTTGGTTTATTAACTTGTCGTCTCACTATAATTGCAAGTCATTTGTCTTTCTCTCTGGGATAGCTGTTGAGATTTCATTTTCAAATTTAAGGAAGCCCTGTATGATTGATATGCTTATTATATACATCTTTTATTTCTGCTCTTGTTTCCTTGTAACAGTAGTTATGTACTTGTGTTGGTTTGGCATTGCAGGGTACTTCATATGAGAATATGACGGTGATAGTTAAGGACTATGTAGAAGGTTTGATAACCAAGTATCCTTACTGGAACAGGACACTAGGAGCAGACCACTTCTTTGTCACCTGCCATGATGTAGGTGTGAGAGCATTTGAAGGACTTCCATTCATGGTGAAAAACTCTATTAGAGTTGTATGCTCACCAAGCTATAATGTTGACTTTATACCGCATAAGGATATTGCCCTTCCTCAAGTACTACAGCCATTTGCCCTACCTGAAGGAGGAAATGATATTGAGAACAGGTTAGTGTTTGTTCAGTACAAGAACTGTGGAAAATTTCTTGTATGTTTTTCCTAGTGAACTTTCAAGATTTTGTTGGTGTTCTCGGCCCTTCATGTACTGTACTAGTGCCTAAGGCTATAACGGCACAAAAAATTGGAAAAATAATTCAAATGTCAAAATGAAAACTCTATGTGGAGCATGATTACTTACCCAGTTGTCTCCTGAAGTGTACATGGTTTCACACTGCCCATTGCTCCGATCTAGTGCTAAGAATCACTTAGGTATAGGAAAATTGGAAGTTGATTGCATATGTGGACTTTTTTTTTGCCACCTTACTAAAATATAATGCTTGCATGTTGTTTAATGATGGTTTCTCTCCTTTTTCTCTCATTAATCTTTACTTTCACACATCACATTTATGATTAAATATTCACACAGCTAGTCATTGTTATATTCCCAAGGCAACAATACCATGGGCACCATAGTCATTTTCTTCTGCCATTCTTTTAGCTTTACACGTTTCTCGTGTCCCAACCAAAATACACCTCAGAGAAAGAACTGTAGGGACTACATCATAAGCTCTATTTGTAGCCTATTACAAATTATATTTTTTTTTTATTTTGCAATTCAATCAGGACAATTCTGGGCTTTTGGGCTGGCCATCGCAATTCCAAAATAAGAGTTATCCTAGCACGAGTTTGGGAGAATGACACAGAACTTGCTATCAGCAACAATCGGATCAGTAGGGCTATTGGAGAGCTAGTTTATCAGAAGCAGTTTTACCGTACCAAGTTCTGTATCTGTCCTGGTGGCTCTCAAGTTAACAGTGCTCGTATATCCGACTCAATACACTATGGTTGTGTTCCTGGTTAGTGTTTCTACTTATGAACTTTGTCGATACATCTCATTGTTCTTCTATTCCCTTTTTATGGGAATGGAGTATTTTAGTTCTTTCCTGATTACATTGTTCTGATACATATTCTTCTACCTACCCTTTTAGTTATTCTGTCAGACTACTATGACCTGCCTTTCAATGATGCCCTTGACTGGAGAAAGTTTGCGGTTATACTTAGGGAGAGAGATGTATATCAACTGAAGAATATCTTGAAATCTATATCACAGGAGGAGTTTGTTTCATTACATAAATCTCTAGTTCAGGTTTGTTTATTCTGAACACCTGTACACTTACTATGTTCTTTGCATTCACTGTAATAGGAAAATTATCTATCATATGGCAAAATAGCAAGAAGTCAGTACTAAATTAGCTACTCTGAAGCATGTTTGTGTAAGAAAGTGAATCATTTGCTTTGGCAATGTTTTTTTTCTATAATGCTTTGAAATGTCAGTTTGAGATAACTAGATTCTTAACTAAATTGCAGTTTTGTTCTGACTAACAAGTTAAGTTGCAATGCAGGTGCAGAAACACTTTGTGTGGCATTCACCTCCTGTCTCCTACGATGCATTCCACATGGTTATGTATGACCTGTGGCTGCGGCATAATGTGATAAAGTACTGAAGCCTCTGAGTTTTGATTGCTAACCTAAATGACTGATCCATCAGAAAGATACCACCAAGTCTGACAGCCTGCTGGTACTACCTTGAAAATGGGCTTTTGGATCTTTGCTCTCAGATTCTCCAGCTGGATGAAGCATTGAATATAATGGTAGCTCTGCATGGTGCAATGGAGAAGCATGTCCATGAAAGAATTAGCCATTGTTCAGCGCATATGACAAAACTGTAGTCCTGGTTAATTTATGGATTAGTTGATTCTTTAACAATAGTTGGCTTTGCCAATATTGCAATCTTTTCCTCTAGATATTTCTTATATTTCATGGATCTGCTTGGTTGATTGCATGTAGTTTCTCGTTCAATCTTTTGTGTTCAATGGCTTCAGGCATGAAAGTAATGTACAATATTATTGATGAGAAACATAGTTTAATTCTTTCTGACAGAACAGATAGCTGTGAGTTGTGGGGGAAAACCTGATTTTGTGGCTTTCAATTATCATTTTTTCTTAAATAACTTTTAGGCCAATTTAAATCTTTTGGTGTGTGAGTGTGTGTGGTGGTAGTTTACGAACTTGTGACAAGATATAGGAGATTAGTAGTTGATCCAGGAGGGGTGTCTTGGGATTGAGCTGGGAAGAAGGTGAATGGTACCAAAATGGTTTGCCCACAAACTTGGAGAACCTGATTTCTTAGACCATATATGCAACACAGTATCATGCAAAATTTCAAACCACCAGATACTCCAACAGAAATATTATCTTGTAACATGTACATTTTCCATCAGATTATGACTATCACCTTGTCTACAGAGTAGATGCATCTGCATCGAGCAAGATATGTGTGCTTATTGCGACTAGAGATATTGCTAGCATATAGGACATGTGTTACAGGTTATCATAATGGAATAACAGTTCAAATCAAGGATACAGCCAATTTTCAGGTGAATCACTGGAAGACTCTCTTTACTGCAGATCTTTCTTACAACACAGACTTGTCTGAAATACTTTGATATTTATTACAACACAGACTTGAGACTTGTCCGAAATGCTTTTACATTGTATCAATGGAACTATGTTGTTATTGAGCATGCCAACATATCAACATCGCATGCATTATTTTCATTTATAGAGAGATGAAAGTGCACGAGGACATTAACCAGCCTTCGGCAGTACCAGCTTTAGATAATGTTCAGCAGTATTATCTAGTGATCACTTGATAAGGATGCACCTAATTGGTGAGCCATCACATCCAATCAGTCTGAGAGGTAAGCAATGCAGCATATATATTCCAGCCTGTACATGGTCTAATTTCAGACCTTCTATTGGGATTATATCCTGAGAGAACAAAGTAAACAAATTAACCAATGATTCAAGCTAGTCAATGATACATCATACATGGCATCTGACGCTATATGTAATTAACACAGGTCGATGATACAGATGAAATATTCCACGATTCAAATGTATCAGTTTGTTAGATAACATGTCCAATCCATTCTGTTTATCACCTACACATGAAGTGGAATGTTCTTTGGAGAAGCAAAATGTGAAGCATGAACAGCCCCCAAAAGATTAGTTGGCATGGAATTCTACAGCCAATACTTAGGTAAATTTGTCTACTTGCAATATGTAGTGCATGCCTTTTGATTACATATAAATAGTGCAATGATGCTACACACATGCTGGGAAACCGGATAATCTTACTCGTCTATTTAAAAAGACCACATGGGCTGATATCAAGTGATCAAATGCCGCAAATGATAGATAGTCAATCCCTGCATAGTTTCCATAGCAGTAAGTTAAGTATATTTATTAATTCACCAAGTAGCAAAAGGTGAAAAAAAGAAACAATTATCCACAATTACAGACTCCTAGAGAGTCAGCAACACCAAATCAAGATAAGCATAAAGTTACGTTCTTACCAACTAGCTTGATGTCAGTGTTGTCAACTAACCATTGTGCACCATCCTCTGTGAACCCAGTAAAACTTGTGTCAATTTCCTTGGTCCACATTAGCTTCCTGGAAAACATTTGTTTGCATGTTCAGCAGTCTACACAATAGTTGCCTAATGATATTTGAATTTATTTTGCAATATTTATATCCTGACGAAGAAGAGCCGTACTTGTCAGTGTTTAGTGTTCTGAAAAGAACTCGGCGAATTCCTTTCGCGATGTTTAGAGACTCCATTGCTTGAGCTACATAGAGTAAGTGGATATCAAGAGTTCAAGACACTACTAGGTAGTAGTACTATACATGCCCCATTTACATCCTATAAACGGGAAATTAACACTTGTGTAACTAATGTTGGTCTATCAACACAAGCTTGCACATGATGCATTTGATAGTGAAATTGATATCTCTGTACAATAATACACGTTTCCAAGGAATTTTGTATGAATGCTTATTAGAATGATAAATAACAGTTACGTGGGAATTCATCAAATAAGTTGATAGAGGAGAGGAGCTAGTTCATTGAAAACATTACGCGTGATACCTGTTATATTTGTGTCCCTCGGAATATCAATGAGTAATGCAGGCCCTGTACAGAAATCAAAACCTGTCAAATCAATATTCATGCAGAATGTTCAACAGTGAAGTAGAATGCATAAATTTGGTATGGTTTGTCTAGGTTAATCCTCATATAGAAATCCTACAAAATCCTACAAAATCCATGTAAAATCCCTGCACTCTAAACACGTTGTAAACAGTGATACTGTTATAGTACAAATGTATACAATATATTCAACCAATTTTGTTCCTTTGAACTTACTATGATACCTGGCTTATCAGCCGTAGAAACGACTAGCCAACAAATCGTGGCAAAAAAAAACCGCACCCATCCCAGGTTAAGATTGACGAAGTGACGAGTGATGTTTCGTGACTGAGGCTTTTACATATACACCATTAAAAAAATTGTCAATTACACACAAGTCATTAAAAAGATGAACTTTCATAGTTGCCACTGCTCTAAACTCTTTTGTCATCCATGCCATTTCGGTTAGATTTACCTCTAACGATGTTAAATCGCGACTCGCGAGGGTGAAAAGTCTAAAATACCCCTTAGGTCTGAATATGTAATTAATTTTTTTTAGTATCTTAACGACCTCAAATGAAAGAACTCAAAACTAGAAAGTTGTCGAGATCTATAATATTTATATAAAAAATTATCTTTATTTATTTTTGTTCAAAAAATATTATTTTTCTTAGACATATGAATAAAATTAAATCATATATTTTTTCACGGAATTAATGAATATATTTTTTATTCATAAATTATAGATCTCTATAACTTTCTAGTTTTGAGTTTTTTCATTCAAGGTCATTAAGAGGCTAAAAAAATAATTGCATATTCTAACGTCAAGGGTATTTTTGACTTTTCACCCTCGCGGTTTAACACCGTTAGATTTAAATCTGACAGAAATGATATGGATAACAAAAGAGTTCAGAGCAGTGGTAATTATGGAAGTTCATCTAATTGACATTTTTTTTAATGGGGTACATGTAAAAGCCTCTTCCTCGTTCAACGGGGAAACATTCGCGATACCAGAAATCCAGAACATCTTGAAACGGAGGAACGCACGCAGCCGGTACCATTGAGGACGTCGAGGTCGAGCTTGTCGACGCCGAGACCAGCCTCAAAGTGCTCCTGGACCACGTGGCCCGGCGCGTCGACATGGGTGCCGGAGTGCACCACCATGCGCAGCTCCGACACGTTGTAGTCGGACCCGTTGGCCATGGAGTCCGTGAGCCGAGTGACCGCGCCGAGCCCGTCCCGCCCGGGGAACGGCAGCTCTGGCCGGTACGCGTGCGTGATGTCCACGATGCGCCCGCCGCCGTACTCCTCGAGCCCCTGCCCCGCCTCGACGGTGGAGGCCGCAGCGGGACCGTAGGCGGTGGCGTCGGCGTACGCCGGGTGGGCGGCGCTCATGCCGCCTCCGCGCGCGACAGGAACGCGCGGCGCCAGTGTTGACGCGAGCAGGAGCAGGAGCATCGCCATCATCAGAGGGGAGGCAGACATGGCCACGAGCTCCCTTTCCAGCAAGGAAGGCAACAAGATGAGCGCCGGGCCGGCTGAGCAATAATGGTACGGCGACTGACTGACTGAGCTGTTTTCACGCCACGGCTTTTGAGTTTTCATAGGCCTTTCCGGTCCCTGGGGGGTTTCCTTATCATACTATTATCGAAGAGAAAATTGTAGCACAGATCAGGTCAGTGAGGTTAAAAAAAAGAAAGAAAAGAAAACGATTCTTTCAGCATCTGCAGCACAGGTCAGGTATGGTGGCTTGAGTTCCAGCCTTGTGTTGGTCCTCATTAGTAGAACGACAGGTTGGCTACCGGTTCTCGAACGCCATTTCGAGGAGAAAATTGTAGCACACTGGATACGACAGCGGCTATTATCAAACCAACCAATTGCCAGAATAAGATATTATCGAGGAGAAAATTGTAGCACACACCACACTGGATATGACATCAGCTATTATCGGCACACTAGTGTCAAACCAATTCCTCGATTTATTTGATTTAATTAATTATAAAGAGCCAAGCCCAGTTCAATCCAACACATGGCAGATGTGAGGCAACAAGCAACAACCAATTGCCAAAATAAGCTGTGATACTAATTCAGAAGCTTAATTGGGCGCTGAAGTCTTGCTTCTTTTCAGAACTTATGTTGATTTCTGCATTTTGTCATCTGTGAAGCACGAGGCCTCAGCCTCTCATGCCTCTAGTTTACAGTCAACTGTAGGTCTGTCTTACATTACCGTCTTACCCAAAATTATTTTCTTGATGGAAGTATTGCCGTTTCTTTATTTGTCCATACAAGCATATCTACATAGGCATACGACATTTTGTTTCATACAGACGAGGACTGCGAACCAATATGTTGGCCACGATGAAGCATCAGCTCAGCTGGATGATACAGTGTCACCTCCAGCAAGAGCAGGGAATGATCACTTGATGAGGATGCATCTGGTCGGTGCACCCTCGGCTCCAACCAGCCTGAGAGGTAAACAATGAAGCATGTATATTCCCGCCTCAATGTCATCTAGTTTCAGGCCTTCAACGGGGATTATATCCTGGTATAATAAAGGGAAAAATAATCAATGGTTTAGATGCTATGCGATAATCAAACATGTTTTTTTAGTTATGTAGTCACTAGTCAGTAATGCCGCTTGACAATTGTCATGAGAAGCTTCTGTGGTAGAATAAGGGAACAGCAGAATGAGATTACAGGTATGCTAAATGCAGACGAAGTTTACTGGTGTGCTTGAAAAGTTTTGTTCAGCAAACTATATGTATCTTACCGGGGTTTTGAAAAAGACCACATGGGCAGAGATCAAGTAATCAAATGCTGCAACTGATAGACCGTCGATTCCTGCATAATTGACAGTAGCAGTATTTTGTAAGTTTCAACTGACCCACCAACAAATATCACAGAGCAAATCGAAAGTGAGTTTGTCCCCAATTATGGATTCCTGGCAAGTGTGTGTCAGGTTCATGAAAACGAAATGTTATGAATAGATGGCAACCAACATGTAAGGAAAACAAAGCTTTGTCAGGGATAAAAAGAAAGGAAGAAAAAAAAACCCAGGTTTGCCACTTGTATGCAGTCAGGGACATAATTTCTTACCAACTAGCTTTATGTCAGTTTTGTCAACTAACCACTGTGCGCCATCCTCTGTAAATCCAACATAGCTCATGTCACCTCCCTTCCTCCACATCAACTTCCTAAAAGACATTTGCTTACACGTTCATTACAGTCCATAAAATGGTTGTCTAGTGCTCTTTGAATGCTGTAAACTCATAAGCCATACCTGTCAGTGTTCAGTGTCCTGAATAGAACTCGGCGAACTCCTCTTGGGATATTTAGGAATTTCATTGCTTCAGCTGTATAGAGTTATCGGGGTTTAATATAGCTATATATTACTAGTAGTAAATCCTAGGCAGCAAACAAAGGCCTATCCTCTGGAGCCACACTAGCACACAAGCCTGTTTTAGCACCACAGAAGTGAATATATATGCTCATCTCAAACCACATTATATGAATCTTTGCCAGATGATAGTCTGTAATTATGTATCAATGTATAATCTGCCTAAGAGCAACAGTTGGGAACGAGGTGGTTCAACAGATAATTTGGTAAAGTATGAAAGAAAAAATGGAAGTGTTCTACCTGTTATATTTGTGTCCCTCGGAACATCAACTAGCAATGCAGGTCCTGTCCAGAGAAGAGGAGTCAATCATGGTCAGTCAAAGCATTTAGGACAAGAATGAACCATATATAATCAAGTGTCACATGCAAAATTCAGAACTGATAGCCTTTCTCACGTCCCTTCTGATTCTGAATGTGAAAACACCATCTACAAGAAACCAACCCCAGTTATGCGTTGAAGCCTGAAGACATGGTAACGAGCTCGCATTCAGAGCTTGCGGACAGGAAACCGAGCAGCTGCACTCTGCTGCTTTTTATAGCACTTACAGTTTCATTTCAGACGCGGAACAATTTGGCTTTTGTTGATGCCTTAATTATTGGGATAAAGGACGGATACTGAGTCTGACGAGTCTTTGAGTTCAGAAATCATTTTTTTGCTAGAAATAGCAAAGGGGTGAGGCGTGATAGAAATGAGAAATTTGACGAAGCCCCAGTTGGGCGGCTCACCATGCAAGTAGATGCCGAGTATCGAAGCCACCCTACGCAACGCAAAGCCTTTTTCACTTGCATCGTTCCAATGAAGACGATCATATATGTGCATTCTAGTGTCGGTTTCGACAAGTTCAAGAAAGTTAGCACTCTACTCTATGTGGCAGTGGCACCTATTGTTGTAACAAAAATTTGTTGGAGGCTTTAGCTGCGAGATGTGCATGTGACGTGTGGCTGCCCAGTGGGCCCCGCTTTTCAGCGACAGTACGAAAATGGCTTCAGAATTGTCCTCCTGCCGGCGGCTGATGCACTAGCGGACAAGCAGTGTTGAGTGGTGGCTAAAGAATCGGGGAATCACGAATTCCTCGCCTCGTCCTCCCCAGTCCCCTCCCCACCATGTTTGACGGACGCCCCAAGTGCCCAAAGAGAAGGGATTTGAGATGATGCAGGTAGCTGAGCTCACCGTTGAGGACGTCGAGGTCGAGCGTGTCGACGTCAAGGCCAGCGGCGAAGTGGGCCTGGTTGATATGACCAGGCGCGTCGACGTGGGTGCCCATGTGGCACTCCATCCGCAGCTCCGAGAGGTTGTACTCAGACCCGTTGGCCATGGACTCCTTGAGGCTCACCAAGGGCCCCGTGACGGCCCCGTTCGCGAACGCCGGCAGGTCCGGCACGTACGCGTGCGTGATGTCGATGATGCGCCCCGGCCCGCGCTCCTCCAGCCGCCGCAGCTCCGCGCCGGCGTCCACCACCGTGCAGGTGCCCTCGTCGGAGTAGCCTGGGTGCGCGTCGCCGCTCCCCGACGCCGCCGACGCGGAGAGGGGCACGGCCGCGATGAGGAGCGCGAGGAGTAGGGCGGCGCCCATGATGGTCTGGTGTGGTGTGGTGTGGTGTGGGGAGCGGAGCTGGGCTGAGGCTGGATGGACTGATGGAATCTGGAGTTGGGGCTGGGCTGCTTCTCGTTGGGTCGCGCCGGAGAGTGGCGGTTGGCAGACTATTCCACCGCGCGCGGGATTTATGGAGAGACTCTCTCGTCAGCCGCCCCGCCCCCGTCGCCGTCGCGAACTGCCAACCTCACGGTCGCGGCCTGCGGGAGATCCCCCCAATGTGTGGGGCTGCTGCGGCCTGCGGCTATTGAATGCTACCGTGGCACGAGCGCTACCGTGGAGCGCCAGTTTTTAATCGGACGGTGGGCGGATGGAGTAACCTAACTTGGTGAGCTGCTGAACTTCGCTGCACTGCACATTGGGCGGAGACACCAATAATAACTACTCACTCCATCCTAAATGGAGAGTTACGGAATGAAATGAACACATGAAACACTCGTTCTCAGCGGTCTGCTCCACGAACTTTGTTTTACAAACTCCACTTTAAAGTAACTCCATAAAAAAACTAGAGTTTATAAAAAACTAGAGTTTGTGGAGTACCTTTTTAGATGCTCACAACTTCACCTTTTTTCCTGGAGTTGTGCGCGTGGAGCTGAAACCGTTTGACTAAAAAACGTGGAGCAGAGCTGAAAACGTGGAACGGAGCAGTCCCAAAAAGACCCTCAATTTCAAGACTCACAGAGAGTTGGTATTCGTGCCAAGAGAGTGTCATCCCCATGAGATGATACTCATTTCTTATCTCTTAAATACATTGTCATGTCATCAAAAGTGCTTATGTGACAACATATTTAATGCGAATGAAACCCAAATGACATCTTTATTGAGACTGGCCTAAGACGTTCCAAGAATCTTAAAGTATAGAGAAAACTATAAAAAAAATATGATATCAAATAGATATACTATAAAAATATAATTCATAATGAATCTAATAATACTTAGTTGACATCATAAATGTTATTATATTGTCATATAAATTTAGTCAAATTTAAAATAGTTTGACTCTCCAAGATCTTTGAGATGTCTTATAATTTGGAATTGAGGAGTAATATAATTGTCAAAAGAAAAAAAAAAGTACAAGATGCGCACCGTGTGTCCGTGTACCACGTTGCGGCATATGTGTATGGTTTTCAGGGTGGGCTGTTTCTTTCGCTCAGCTTTTCAGGGTGAGCGAACTCGATCGAGCACAATCTTGTACTCGCAGTACGTACGTGTCTAGTCAAGTGAGGATCTTTGTCTTTTGTGCACGACTCGTACGCACGTGAGACGAGACCAAAAGTCAGGCCGATCTCATCCACTGGAGTAGTACTCGTTGGGTTTCATGTCATGACAGCATGCGCAATCACGGGAGTTTCGTTGATCCCAATCGAAAGCGACAAGCTACGACTACGACTAGGAGGTGCGCACCACTGGTCAGGGCGGCAGTAAACAAACAGTGTGCAAAGAAAGTTTTGTTTGAAGCGATCAAACACCAGTAGTACTAGTAATTTTTTATTTTTTGGGGTGGGCAGTGGGCTAGTGGCGTAATAAGTACGGCAGCGCCATGCCGCCACCTCAGATCAACTACTCGTTGGCTTCCCGGCCGCCAGCCGGCCGGGGCCGGCAGAAAGATCGGGGTTCTCTGACTTGTGAGGACTGACAAGATTTGCAGGAAGTCAGGATCCACGAATAATGCACGAGAAATGTGTGCCATCCAGACATAACCCTGCTGACTAAACATCTCCAAGAGAACATGTAAAACAAATCTTAAAATAGCATGATTTAGAGGCCCTTTAAGTAAAACGATTCTCCAAAAAACTACATCTCCAAGAGAACTTGTAAAATAAATCTCTAAATAACATGATTTAGAGACTCTTTAAGTAAAATGATTCTCCAAAAAACTACAGCACCACAACAGACTCTTTAGAGCAACTTCAACAGATTGACTAAATATATTCGTGAAGCTATTTATAGTTATTACTCCAAAACAGCTTATGTATACCGTTTTCTATTTTACCCAACTAGCTATCTCATTATTCTCGCTGAGCTATATTTAGAGCATCTTTAACAACTCCTTAAAACAACTTGTGATCCTTATAAATTTGGCAAAATCACAAAAATCCCTCTCCAACAACTCTTCAAACAAACTTGCTATTTTTCTCAAGTTGCTATTCACGGCCTCCGCGCGCCTATATTTCCCAAGTTGCTATCCAACTTGTTATCCTCCGTGCGCCTATTTTTCCACGAAACCCGGCCTCTCTCCCGCGCACGCTGCGTCTCCCGCTTTCCTTTTGTTTGCGATCAGTCTCCCGCCTTTCCTTTTCTTTTTTTTTTCAAAAGTTTGGTAAGTTGGAATAGCAAATTATTGGAGAGAGAGGGTTTTTTCACTTGCCAAACCATACGATTTAGCAAGTCAATTTTTTTAAATTGTAGCTAAATCTAATTTAACCGAGAGATTTAGAACATCTCTTGGAGATGCTCTAAGAGTATCTCAAACAAATTCTCCATATCCTTCTTAAATAGTAGAAATAAAGATTTTGGTGAAAAACTACCCTATTTACCTAAATCGTCATCTAAATATAAACATCTTCTATTTCGGAGTTTTGGCTAGCCAAAAATAGAAAACAAGAAGGCTCTCTAGAGTGCGCAAGGGATATAGAAAAGCTTTTGAAAAATGATAAAATATACAAAACGATTTTTATGCAAATGACTCTCTAAATAGTGCTTTCGATAGTGAAATTTAGAAAGACTCTTGGAGATGCTTTAACAACAAATATATCCGGCCAACCAGATAATATAATAACATTTATAGTGCTAACTAAATATCATAATTTTTTTTATCAATTATATCCTTACAATATATCTATTTGATATCATTTTTTTACAATTTTAGTTAAACTTAAGATTATTCCTTCTTTCGTTCTAAATTATAAGACATTTGACTTTTTTAGCACCAAGTTTGACCACTCATGTTATTCAAAAAAAATTGTATAAAATATCATTTTTTTGTCATGACTTTCTTTATTAATAAAAGTTCTTCAAGAATGACTTGAACTTAACTATTTTTTTATAAATTTTTTGAATAAGACGAGTGGTTAAATTTTAGGTAGAAAGTCAAATATCTTATAATTTAGGATTGGGGAAGTAATTTGGAAAGGAGGGAGTAGTATGTAAATTGTCCATGGAAAGAAGGAAACTATGTTTTTGTTTACTCAACAATGGACACCGGGACGCGAGGCACGGCGACAAGCACAAGGTCAGTCTTGAGCCGAGTCGTGATCCCAAACGCTTCGGTCATGTCCAGCTCAGCCGGCGCCGCCATCATCCCTCCCGCTGCCGGCGGCAACTCCCAGTCGAAGTGGAAGAGCAGCGCCGCGAGAGCCAGGTCGACGTGCGCCAGCCCAAACGCCATCCCCGGGCACATCCGCCGGCCAGCGCCGAACGGAATGAACTCGAAGTCCGTCCCTTTGAAGTCCCTCTCCTCCTCGCCGCGCTCGAATCTCTCGGGCACGAACTCGTCGGGCTCGTCCCAGTGCGCCGGGTCCCTGCCGATCGCCCACGCGTTCACGATCACCATGGCCCCTTGAGGTACGTCGAACCCGAGCACCTGGCATGCGCTCCCGCACTCCCGCGGTAGCAGCAGCGGCGCCGCTGGGTGCAGCCGTAGCGTCTCCTTGATTACTAGCGGCAGGTAGCGGAGGCTCGTCAGCTTCTCCTCTGTCACCTTGCCGTCGTCACCCAGTGCTCGCCGGACCTCGTCTTGCGCCTTGCGCATCACTCTTGGGTTCCTCATTAGCTCTGCCATCGCCCACTGCAGCGTCGTCGCCGACGTCTCGCTGCCCGCGCCAAACATGTCCTGCAGCATGCGAATGAAATCGAGAAACATTTTAAAAAAAAATTAGGATGCAAGAACAAGCTATATATGGGAGATTGGGGATTTATCAGAATTATGGAGAACGAGCTTACAAGCATGACGGTCTTGATGTTCTCTGTCGTCAGTGGGTGCTGGGAGTCAAATTCCTTTTGCAGTCTCAGTAGCACGTCGAGCAAGTCTTCGTCTTCGTCGGCGTTGGCGGCGGATGCTCTGTTCTCCCGGTGCTCAGTGATGATGGTGTCGATGAACTTCTGCATACCCCGGCGATGCCGTTCGATCCGGCCGGGCACGCGGCTGACGAGCATCGCGAGGCGAGAGGACGGGAAGAGGTCCGGCAAGGTCATCCCGGGGACGATCTTGATCCCTTCCTGCAGCATCCGGAGGTACTCATCACGGTGCTTGAACCGGCTACCGATGATGGCGCGCACCGTGGAGTCGGCGACGTACGCCGCGATGCCCTGGCTGAGGTTCACCGGCGACGAAGACGAAGACGCCGACTTGGCGACGGAGCGCAGGAGGCGGCCGACCTCGCCCTCGCGGACGGGGCGGAAAGACTGGACGCGGCGGGCGCTGAGGAGCTCCAGCGCGCAGATCTTGCGGAGCTGGCGCCACCCTTCGCCGTAGGGCGCGAAGATGACGCCCCTGGCTCCCTGGTACGCCAGCTCCTGCATCGGTCCCACCGGCCGCGACGCGAACGCGGCGTCGTGCGTCCTCATCACCTCGCGCGCGGCGTCCGGGGACGACGCCACCACGACGGAGAGCTCCCCGAGCCGGAGCATCATGAGTGGGCCGTGGCGACAAGCGAGGTCCCGCAGCGCGCGGTGCGGGAGCGCACCCGCGAGGTGGTGCAGGTGCCCGATCACCGGCAGCGCCCACGGGCCTGGTGGGAGCCGCAGGGACACCGCGCGGGGACGTCTGATGGTGGTGGTGGCGAAGAGGATGAGCGGGATGCCCAGGAGGATCGCTAGCAGCAGGTAGAGCGGCAGGTCGGCGGCCATGGCGGGCCTCCACAATCCACAGTGCTTCGCTGCTACCTGCTGGGGGAGGAGGATGGCATCGGAATTGGAATTGGAACGGCGTTTCTGAGGTCGTGGTTGCCACCTGACTTTGAAGCGTTCCTCGTCAGTGTTCACACTCTGTCACTTTCGCGACTTCGTGTTCGTGGGAACCTGGGGAATTTTCCTTATTTCAGTTTTTATATGCACATTACAAAAACGGAAATTCATGGAAATAACATTTTATTTCAAATGGTCAAATGACAACAAGACGGCATAACGTCGCATCTCCGAGCAACTTGTTAGAACATCGTTCTCTTTGTGGTTTTTCCGCTACTCGAACATATACCTGCTCCTAGGGGGAAATGGGAGAATAGAAAATTTGAGATAGTATTAGTTCTTTAATAATTAATAATATATTATAAGAGTGGTCAAAATCTATTTTATATTATGTTTTGTCGATCAGAATACGTTTTAGGGCTTCACCAATGCAGACCGCCATAGAATACGTTTTAGGGCTTCACCAATGCAGACCGTCATGGGTAGTGGTTTCACCATTCTTTAATCTAGACTTGTTTAATCTAGACAAGAATGGATTAAGACCACTAGTTTTAGGGTCTGTATGATTGAGCTATAATTGTGTGTAAAAGTTGATGTAGGTTGTGGGTCATACAAAAGCTGATAAGGATGTTAGATATGAGAACCTGAAACAAATGTAGATGTGGATAAGCTGTTGTGAACTGTGAACTATGTAAAAAGATCTATAATACCCCTGTTTATTTCAAATTCTAATTAAATGTAACCTAGTTGTAAAATACTAAGCTATTCACATCTAAATAGCAATTTGTACAAAAAAAATTATTTTTGTTAGTTTTTCATGCATCATTAATATCTAGTCCACATAAGTAGGTACATACAAATTTATAAAAGATACATGGTTAATATAATGATTTCCTCCGTCCACATACTTATCTCCATCTTGCACTAAACAAAGCCCGTGTGGATTGCCAATTGCTTGTGTTGGTGCTGCAACATTACTTGGTTGTACTAGATACTCCTCATCAACATCACATTTATGAAACTTAAAATCATGTAAATTGCTATCATGAATAAAATTATATAACGTCATACATGCTAAAATATTATGCTTCTGAGTACGAGGAGAGAAACTTGACATTTCCTTCAATATACGCCACCTTTGCTTCAAGACACCAAAAGACCGTTCCATGACATTTTCAAGGCATGGATTCAAAAAAAATGATCTTATACTTCCGTTGAGGTGGACACTCGCTACGTTGATGATATTATGGTATATGGTATGTAGTTCCTTTGAAAGTGGCAAGGTATTCTGTTCGGTTTGGATATCCCGAGTCCACGAGATAATATTTTCCTATAAGACCCAATCAATATAGGAAATAATAATACAAATCTTGCTAATTTAATAAGAAAGTATTTATACCTTTCGGAAGGACAGGAAACGAAGGAAAATTAGCTAATGCATGATTGAGGATCCATGTGTCATGTGCAGAACCTAGGCATCTCGCTACCATAAATGTAAATCTCATGTCAAAGTCACAAATAACACGTATGTTCTGATATGTATATCCATGTCGACATGTGTGGTTATCCACTTCCTCTATTGGCATCGTAACTCGAACATGTGAACCATCTATAGCTCCAATCACGCCATTGAAATAAGGCCAAAAGTGGTCCTCTCTGACTCTATCATGCTCACTAGAGAAAGTTGGATCTCTTGGTTTGATATTGTCCTTTGCTAACTTACGCAAACATCTTAGGACTTCATGAAACTTAGTGTGAACTATCCAAAGTGACCGTGTAAACCGGTTTTTAGCTTGTGAAAATGACTGATGTCATCCAACGATCCACAAAAACAGGTTCAGGTTCCATTGCAACAACACAAGCAAATAATATCTTACAATTCAAGCACCTAATAGACAAACAAACAAATATTGGTTCACAACAACACAAGCAAGTAATGTCTTACATTTTAAGCACCTAATGGACGAACATAGGGAAACAATAGGAAAATATTTAATGAAAAGAAGTAAAGAACTATAGATGCTTCATCAACTCCCTTTCATCATTCTCCCTTTGAAGCAAATCAAATCGTCCTTCAGTTGTTTCTAAGGAGCTAAAGATCTCTCTAAATTTCGGCTTCACAATCAACAAGGTGGTTGTACGCATTAGAACTGTTTTTTCTTCAACACCACACTCTTTAACCATCTTCATGGTCTCTGCAATGCTAGGGACATGGTTTGTTAGATGAGCTGATAATGCTTCAACACTTGAGGAGATTTTCTCTGCTGCAGTTTCTATCCTCAAACATGTGTTCTTGTATTGTCGAAGGAATGCACTTTTCTCTTCCTTGTCTTTGATAGAACTTGAGGACTTCTTTCGTTTCTTTTTTCCTTGCTTTCCTATCTTCAATGTAGTAAGATTGACATCATCACTATCAGGAATTTTTTTTGTACCTCAGCCACATCATCACCACTTAACTCATCGGATGATATATCTCCAGGAGATGATGCGGTAGCCCCCGTAACATGTACCTTGTCAAACAATATATGTTGATCGTCAAGGTACTTTGGCCCTTGTTCCTTAAACTTGATATGACTGCATTTTATTCCTTTCTCAATATTATTGCATCTCTGAAAGTAAATAGAAAAAATAGCAAATGAGATCCTATCAAAAACAATGAAGGTTACCAAGTGCAGAGAAAATAAACATTGAACAGAACTTACAACAAGGTGTTTTGCCCACCATGTCTGAGGACAATCAACAATTTGCTTTGACTCATTCCATCCAAGACCAGTGGCATAATTCTTGAATTCCATGAAGCATGCATATTCTTTTTTCATCTTGTCCAACTTGTTCTTGATTTGTTTCTTGGTTCGCTTATAGCCAGACTTTTCTTCAAACCTAGATATAATATTTTTCCATCCAGTCGAAGTGTAAATTCCGAAAGGCCTATTCCCAGCTTCTATCTCCCCTTTGCAGACATCAACCAAATGCCTCAAATATAAATCACTCCAATATGCCTTATTAGCCATTCTTGAAGCAAGTAAAAGAATCACTCAGACAATCTAGTTATAGGTATCAACAATCTAGTTACTTAGGCTATAATAATGTATCATCAATCTCATCATGCGCACAACAAACTCCCATGACAAAACATGCAAGCAACAATATCTCAGAGATCTCTTTTTTCTACTAATCAAGCATGCTGCGATTTTGGACAAATTAAAGAAGGAAAATAGGATAGTTCCAGGTACCTAGCTTGAGGATCCGTTCGGAAATGTTGTAGATCTGATCAGAGAGGAGCCGTGCCTTTGCTGCTATTCCGCGACTGGGGAGGACAGGGGAGGAAGCCACGGGCCAGCGGGCCTCTACGACAGCTAGGGAAGGGACGAGGGGACCCGCGCGTGCCTCAGGGGGCCGCTGGCGCGGCCTTCTTAGCTGTCGGCACTGTAACCCTAGTCGATGCGAGGAAGTGAATGGAGGCGCAGCATGGGAGGTGCGGGAGGAGCTTCGACGGTCGGGGATCGACGGATCCGGGCGAGAGAGAGGCTGACCGACCGGCAGAGGCCCTGGAACTACGCCAGCGCCGGTGACCAGCTTCGGGTAGTTGGAACTCGGTGTGGGTCGTGACCTCTGGGAGTGCCGCAATTTTTCGGTGGTGGGAAGGGGAGGGGGAAAAGAACAAAGGGGTATTTTCCACTTACGATTGGCAAGGCGGTAATATCTGTGAACTTCTTCCACCCAAAGCCGGTGAAAGCTGGTCTGGAGGCGCTGCCACTTTTCCATTGTGAGAAAGCTGCCTTTGGAGAAAGCTGTTGATCCTAAATGGAACCTTTGGTTGGCATTTTTTTTCTTCTATAAAAAGTAAAAGTTACTCTTAGAAGCTAAACCAAAGACACCCTTACAATGCTATAGATTTTAGTAGCTTCTTCTGCTCTATTGTTTACATAGAGGATCCCCACTTAGTCATTCACTCATTGATTTAGGTTCAAAAGAACCCTACTGGTGAATGTTACCTTTTTTACATAATTTGTAGTTACATAATTGAATAGAAAATAGCACGGCAAGCTTCCCCTATGTCTATGTTCTTGTGTCGCTTTGGTAAACTACGTGGGATAGCCTTGCATCAGTCTTGCAAGCCAACATTGTTTGGCTGAGGTTTGACTTTTAGGAACCGAGATGTGTATTTTTTTTCAACGCCTAGAAAAACAACGGAAATAGAAAAGTTTATAGTAATAAAAAGATGTGTACTTATTTTATGATGACGAGGGAGTATGTTTCGAGTGTTTCTGCTGTGCGTATATATTAGCATCTCCAACAGTTTGCTAAATCACTTGTCATCCTTTAAAATTTGGGAAATCAATCAAAAAACACTCTCCAACAGTTTGTCAATTGGACTTGCCAATTCTACACGCTTGCCAAAAGATTGTATCGGTTTGTTATTTTTGTGAGCGCGCATCGGCTTGCCATCCTCTCGCCCGCGAGTCCTCCTCTCGGTTGCCCGCATGCAAGTTTCCTCCGCATGCAAGTTTCCTTCCTTTTTAATCTTCTTTTTTTGGTTTGGCAAGTGAGAAATAGCAAATTGTTGGAGATGACCTCTTTCCAACTTGGTAAATTATTATAACAACTTGCTAAAACACAAGATTTGGCAAGTGAGAAATAACAAATTGTTGGAGATGCTCTATGCTTTTCAAATACACTTCAACATATGTGGTTTATGTGCATCAAAACAAGACATTAAGAAGAAAACAATAATAATGCATGTATATATGGTTACTTTGTGGGCAGTGGGACACGAGGGGTTGCCACAACCAAAAGGTCGGAACGCCGTGGCGCAGCAATCCCAAACGCCTCGGTCATGTCCAGCTCCTCAGCCGCGAGCTCACCGGGCAAGCTCCAGTCGAAGTGGAACAGCAACGCGGCGAGAGCGAGCTCGATATGAGCGAGGCCGAACGCCATGCCGGGGCAGATCCGCCGGCCGGCACCGAACGGTATGAACTCGAAGTCGGCGCCCCTGAAGTCCCTGCTGCTCGTCTCGAACCTCTCCGGCAAGAACGCGTCGGGGTCGTCCCAGTGCACCGGGTCCCTGCCGATCGCCCACGCGTTCACGATCACCGTGATGCCTTCCGGCACGTCGAACCCGAGCACCTGGCACGCCCTCTGGCACTGCCGTGGAACCAGCATCGTCGCCGGCGGGTGTAGCCGCAGCGACTCCTTGATGACGAGCCTCAGGTACCGCAGGCCAGACAGGCTGTCCTCGGTCACCGCGTCGTGGCCGGCGTCGGCGAGCGCTTGCCGCACCTCGTGCTGCGCCTTCTCCATTACCCTTGGGTTCCGTAGGAGCTCCGCCATCGCCCAGTCCAGCGTCGTCGTCGACGTCTCCGTGCTCGCGCCAAATATGTCCTGTGCGTGCAATTCATATTTCATGGTGGCTTATATATATATCACGTACAATTCATGCATGGTGGCAGTGTAAGTGGTGGATGCATGACGGTTTTGATGTTCTCGGTTGTGAGCGGGAACTGGGAGTCCACTTCCTTCTGAAGCCTGAGGAGCACGTCGACGAAGTCCTCCTCCTCGTCGTCGGCAGCGGCTGCTGCCCTGTCCCGGTGCTCCTGGATGATGCCGTCCATGATCCGTCGCATGCTGCGGCGGTAAGCCAGGATCCGGGCAGGAGCGCGGCTAAGGAGCATGGCGAGGCGGGAGGAAGGGAAGAGGTCCGGCAAGCTCATCCCAGGCATGATGCCGAAGAGGCCCTTGAGCATCCGCAGGTACTCGTCGCGGTCCTTGAGCCGGCGGCTGCCGATGATGGCGCGCACCGTGGAATCAGCGATGTAGGTCGATATCTTCTCGGTCAGGTTGACGGTTTCCCGACGCGGCAACGACGGAGGCGAGCAGGCGGCGGAGCTCGTCGTGGCGCACGGGGCGGAAGGAGTGGACGCGGCGGGCGGTGAGGAGCTCCTGGGTGCACACCCTGCGGAGGTGGCGCCAGTGCTCGCCGTAGGGCGCGAAGAGGATTCCCTCGGCGCCCTGGAACCAGAGGCGGGACATGGGTCCGATGGGCCGCGACGCGAAGGACGCGTCGTGGGTCCGCATCACCTCGCGCGCCGCGGCCGCGGAGGATGCTACCACTACGGGGACCTCGCCGAACCGGAGCAGCATCAGCGGGCCGTGGCGCCGTGCCAGGTCGCGCATGGCGCGGTGCGGGAGGGCGGCACCCGGTCGGGCTAGGTGGTGTAGGTGCCCAATCACCGGTAGCGCCGATGGTCCCGGTGGGAGCCGCGTCTTGTTGTTGTTGTTCCCGCGTGGCGAAGGCGTCCTGCGTCGTCGTCCGGTGGTGGTGGTGGCCACCAAGAGGAAGTAGAGCGGGATGGCGATGATGGCAAGGAGAGGTGCGAGGAGCAGCAGCAGCAGCGTGAGGTCGGCGGCCATGGTGGCTTTGGGAGATTGATGCTGCTCCTGCTGGTGTTGGTCGGAGCGCGAAAGGACCCCAATTCTTGAACCAACCACGCCGGCCGTGTGCTTTCGTGTGATGTGCGGAGTAAGTGTGTGATTCGTGAAGGTTATTATGCCTAGCCTAGATAACACACATTTCTCGTGCATTCGAGGTTCGTCCATCTCCCGTACGCCAGTCCCTGCTCAGAGCACCAACCAGTGACATACATCGCGGGTACCGGTTACCTTAACGCGACGGAGGAGATATAGGCTCCGTGTGCGCGCGCTTTGTGTTGGAATCCGGTCAGCGACGAACGCTCTCAGCTCACGCTCACGAACATAAGCTAGAGGTGTAAGATGAATATACACGAAGATTTTTCGATGACGAACGCCCCGACCGCCGCACGGCCTGTTGGCTTGTATTAACTGGAAAAGATACACGACTCGACGGACGACTCGACGGGTTCCTGAACTAAACAGGACACACGACTAAATAGCCTTGACCGCATGCACACGGGAGCAACTACTGCCCGGGTCTCGTACGTATCCACATTTTCTGAGCAACTAACTCGATGCTACACGTACGCCGCAAGAAACGGCCTGACCGAGCCACGAGCCACGCCTCCAAACGTGCCCAACTAACATGCAGCTAATACTACTCTCTATCGTATACCTCAACACATGCACCTGGATCCTAGAAACTAGCTAACAACCTGCTGAAGACGTACTCCACAAGCTAGCATGTGTAACGCAACTAATCCACATGCAAAGACCGACTCAATCTAATCGATGGACTCCAACGCGAGCTCGAACAAGCGCACCGTCGACGACTCACACATCATGCACGAACATGACATGGTTTATTCTAACACTTTGGAAGGAGGCCGGAGGCCGGAGAGCGTTGGACAGACACAGGTGCTGTTGCTTCCTCTTGGCTGGAGGAACTTGCCTCAAACCTTGTTTTTTTTGTACACGCATGCGATCCCATATATACATGCATGTTGCCGGCTGGCCTGCGAGCCCATACAGGTAAGTCTATATGTGGACTCGCTGGTCACTGGTCAACCTGCTTGCATCCCTAGTTAACCACTTAAAGGAGTCTGTCTGCACCTCTACTGAATCGAGTGAGCCTCTCCACGGCTCTGCCCAACCAAATTCATTCTCTTCATTCCAGTCCTTTGTTGGGGGCCTCCATCACAACCTTCTCCGGCCAGGTCTCTATTGGAACCTTCTTCTCATTCAGTCCTTTGTCGGGACCTCCGTCGGAGCCTTCTCCGTCCAGGCCTTCATTGGAGCCTTCTTCTCTACCCGGGCCTTCGTCGAGATACCTCCTCCTGCTAGACTTCGTCGGGGGTCTTCTTCCGCCAACCTTCGTCGACAGGAGGCCTTCTCCAGCGACATTTTCTGAGAAACATTCTCCTCATCTCCTGCCAGTGAGCCTTCTCTGGTTATATTTATGAGCCAACCTTCGGCTATGGTTAAGTCTCTCGTCTCTTTGCAGCAAAAAAAAAATTACAGCCTATGACGAGTTAGAACCTTCTGAGTGTTAACTTGAGAAAATTCCTTGGGAATTTTTATAAGCCTTGGTCCAAGCCATTTGATGAGAAAAATTCTTGTCAAGCCTTCGACGATTTTGGAGACCCTCGAAACTCTTCATCCAAGCCTTCGACATTTTTTTGACAGCCTCGAGATTTTGTGATGTTAACTTTTCCTGAGCCTTTGCAAGCATTCAAATATCCGCAAAACTTAGAAAGCAACGAAGGGTCTCCGCTAACACGCAACTAAGAGCAGCTCCCGTGCAAACCGAACCATGAGGGAGAAAGCGAGTATAGTTCGATTCCAACATTAGAGCATCCGAACCAAACCAATCGATTCTTTAAATCGACTCTTCATTCTGGTTCGAACCGAGCGGAATAAAAAGGTCAGCTAATGCGCATGCAGCATGTCCTTCCTGCATGAGTGTGAGGAGAGAGCAGCACGTACTTTTCTCTTTTTCATTCCGTCGTGGTCCCCATCGGGGAACTCCACACTACTACTCTCGAACCGTAGATAACATGCGAACTTTGAAATCCACATCAACACCAAAACCGAATGGTACGCTGGAGCTGTCCTAAGAGCACCCTCAACAGTTAAGCTAGCTAACTAGCTCATAGTTTGCTAACATACTCCTTCCATATCCAAAATAGAGGTCGTTCCGGAGTTTAGGAGAAGTTGAGAGAAAGAGGTCGTTCTTCTGCATGAAAGCAACTTTGGACGCCCCCTACCCCTGACCCCTGACGTTTGGGCTCCCGTGCACGTCAGGGAGTGAAATCTACGACCGCGCCAGCGATTGGGCTCCGTGCGCTCCAGTGAGCGAGCGCCAATGGAGGAAAAAAGAAATATGTGTGGCTCAAGGGACTCGAACGCCGCACTGCAGCCTCGGCTACAAAGTGTTGTTGTGTAAATGCCACCCACGGGTCTATTTAATAAGGGCCAAGAAGAAAAACTCTTTCTTAATTAATTATTTCTTAGTATGCACAATACTGTCTAAAATGACCTCTATTTAGAATATGAAGGAGTATAAGATAACATGTTTAATAATTAACTTACAACATTCAGTTGTGGGGCCCATATCCTCTTTTCCCTATGCACTTTTATTCCTGTTAGGTATGCTTTTTTGAGAGCCATAGCCAAACGGAGGAGGAGAGAGGATGTGAGGGGATTGATGGGTGAGTGCATGGCCTCGGTTTGTGAGCGAGACTAGCGGCGGACCAAGAGACATATGTTTTGATTTACTATTTTTTCTCTCTTCCATGTGAGTAGAAGAATGACCTGTAGTTCTATGAGCTAGCTGATGTGACATTGTTGGAGACGCCCTAAGCACATAGGCTGGCGCCACGTCATCCGATCCGATGTCGAAGCTGTCCACACAACCAAGCAGCGCCGCGCAATGGTTTCACAACGACCCCGTCCATGCCTTTGCAGCGGCGCCGAGCCTGCCTGGTGAGGCGGGTCGCGGGACGCTCCAAGGCGAGGAGAAGAAGGCACTCCTCAATCCTCATCGAGCCAAGCTCGCTCGACCTCGCCGCACGACGCTGACCCGAAGCGATGATTTATGTTTTGCAATCATTGTAGCAAAGATTTTTCATTTTCCCTTTAATACAGGAGTAAGATTTATGTTTTGTGGTTAAGAGATAAATTGCAAGATCGAGGAACGTGTGTGATACTATCAGAGTGCTTATCACATCTGGTTGAGTTTTAGCATCTCAAATCTTACAATAATGAACTGCTCGAATCAGTGCTTATTATTATCCACCTAATCCAACACTAGTAGCCTGCAATTCCTGTCTTCTGGCTAGTGCTGCTTGTTTGCTTGACGTTCTTGTTCGGCCTTCCGTGCTGCGAGTTCCCTGAACCTCTGTCCTCATACAAAACGAACGCTAAAAGAGTTAGAACACAATTTTCTAAAAAAAAAATGGTGCAAAGATCATGCAGGGGAATGCCCAGATCTAATTGTTATCTTCAAATCAAATATGACATTGATTTTCTTTTTCTGTTTATGGGACAGAAGTGTTAGCAAGCATCGATACTTGTAAACATAGTTAGGATCCGGATCCGATAATACACACCTATCAGTGCAATCTAGTTCTTCAATAGCTACCTTCCTTGGATGGGCATCAAACCTCCGTTCAGCATACATAGTCCTCATGTCCTCAAAGTATGACTTAAAGTCGAAGTCATCTTGATGATCATTCGTACTATTTAGCTCATCCTCAGTCCAGTCCCCAAGATTGTTAGGTTCATAACAGGTACGGCCTCGGGAATGCATGTTAGACTTGTCTCATACCGTCCTCGGGAATGCATGTTAGACTTGTCTCATACCGTCGAGCCTTCTCCTCCTCGTCCGGGTAGGTCCGGCCATACTCCTTCATCCAGTCCTCGAACCTTTTCTTCATCGCTGCCTCATCAACCTTGTACTCCCTGCTCCATCACCATCTTCCTGTGGTTCCGTACTCCTCATTATACTTCTTAATCAATTCCTCAACCCTTTTCTTCAACGCTTCCTCATCAACCTTCATCACGTTGCCCACCTGCTTCCTGGGCACCTTTTCATTGTCAGGCAGCTCCTCACCTCTAGCCTCTTTTTGAAGAAAATTAATGCGAAAAGCGAGGTAATCATTGTACTCCATCCAGGCAATGTTGCCATCTTTATCCGTGAACATTGCTAGGATGTCCGGATCATTTATAGCCGCCTCCATCTCAGTCACTAACACGTTTCTGGCCCTGGCCCCCTCGTCGGTCACCTTGTCGGTCACCTCGGCACCTTGTCGGTCACCTCGGCAGCTACAGGTACAGCTACATGTGAACACCCCCCGTCGTCGGTCACCTCGGCAGCTACAGCTACATATGAACACCGTAGGCGATGACTCATCATTAATTAGAATATATATATATATATATATATAAACATAAAATAGAGCTTCACGATGACAAATAAACAAGAGCCGATTTCGATCAATACCTTTATCATCTTTCTTGAGGTACAAGAATCCGACCAGTGCAGCCAATCCGGTCACGGCCAAAGCACCACGAGCGCCGCCCGGATTGCTCTGTAAAGTATCGGGATGACAAACATGAGAATAGATTCTTGCTTCCAATGAAGAAAGTTTAGATCTGAGACCTAGAGATACCGAAACTCACCCGCCTCCCCGACGCTGACCCTATGGTCTCCGCCTGCGCCCCCGCGCGGCGAGAACCTCCGCATGAGAAGGGAACTCAGGGCCCGGAGAGACAAGATCGGCGACGACTCTACCCTTCCTTCACCGCCTCGACCTCCTGGACACTGCATATTTATATGATACAGCTTGAAGTGGTCAGGGCCAAATATCTGACGGTCAAATAGGCCCAAATCGGCCCAGCTAACTGACAGAATTCTTTTCCGCAAACAAAAACAAGTCCCACCGTGGACAGGCTTCGGCGGGCGGAACCGTTATAATATTGCCAGGTGATTTTTTTTTTTTTGCGCATAGGTGATTAATTGCGTTAACTTAAACCAACAATAGTACATCATGATTTGACCGGAAATTAACTTAAACGACAACCTCAGCTAAAACGAGTTCTGACTTGTTCTGGGAATGCTAAAACGACAAGCTCAGCTATAGAAAGCGTCTGCAACTTTGCTCAGCTAGGAAGCCTACATAGCTTTATCCTTGTGTAGCCGGTGCTGACAAGCTCTTGCTGCTCCGTGCGTCCATGTCCAACGATGATAGGACGCTAGGACGACCATCTTAATCTTAATGCGAGTATGTATCCATTTTCTTGTACACCCTCATGCTTGATTTCATACGGAATCACTCTGATTTATTGTCCTAGATTTCGTTTTTAATGTTGGAGCTCTGCATTGTTCGATCAACCACAATATCTTCGTAACGCATACAATGTTTCTCGAATACTTTTAAGAAACCCTCTTTGACAGGTCCTTCTACAAACAGAGCAAATGCACTGTTATGAGGAGGAAGAAGTCCTATCACCATGCTAAAAGAAATGCACCAAACAGCACCACGGTGAAACATTTCCAGACGAACGGTAATAGCAAAAGTATACAATAAGCCAATACGATAACCCTCTGATAGTCTGATACAACAAGTGTTACATTGCCATCAAAATTTGGAAATCTTTCATAATTTTCTTTAGAAATTTGCAGCACAAATCCATAAAAATAGACAATTAAAACTCACATGTGTGCTAGTGCTAACCATCACTTCTCCACACCAAAGGATATACTGCATCACATCTCACATGCCAGATTGATTCCATTCAAATACATCAGTCCAAATTCTCTTGACCATATCTGCTGTTGAGATGATGGTCTAAACACAGATCATAAAATGTGGTATTCTGCCACACGCTTAACTTAAAAAATTGCCTTTTGAAGACAGGAGACACAAAGCCTTACTGGCATTCTTCAAAACTGCATTTGATCTTGGAACCCGATTTTTCCTTTGCTCCAAGAAATCAAGGGCATTCTTCACGTGTTGCGTTGACCGGACATCTTTCAACAGAATAGTTTCAGGCCTGATAAACACAGCGGCCACTGGTATAAGTATCATTTCAGAAACTTTATATTTGATGACAGGAACAATAAACATACCCATCAGTTTTCATTCTCTTCTTTCTTTTCTGAACCTTCTGCTTTACATTTTCTTCCTCAGAATCTGATGCGAAGGTTTGCCTGAGATTGTGATATGAAGACAAAGTAACAAATGAAGTCGAACTCGAAAACAAAGATTTTAATAAAAATTGATTGAGCAAGAGAAGTGCACATACTTCTCACGAGCTGCTAGAATTTCAATGACACTAGTGGGGAGCATGCCAGGCATAGTATTTGTCTCCTCATTCTCCTCACTTTGTTTGGTATCTTCATCTTCTACTTCCTTGGGCACCTTTTTATCTGGTTTAGAGGATGTTCTTCGTTCAGCCCAACGTTTCCTCCGCTCCTTCCCTTCCCGTGTTACTCTGCAAGGACACATCACACATGCCCAAATGAGATTATTATCTCCACTATACAAAAATCAGCTGATAAAAAAGTTATAGCACCCTGATTACATCAAGAAAATAAGATTCAGATAGGAAATTCATATGAGTTACACAAAAAGGTTACCCACAAATCTATAACAGTTATACCATTGGATTAGATGGCCACAGAACACACCATGAGTTATACACAAAACTATATAAACATCTAAAACATCATTGATGTTTTGTGGAAGAGTAATAAGCGTAATGGAGAGTGTTAAATATGGCTACTTCTGCTGCTGTTTGGAGCCTTTGAAAACTTAGAAATAATTTATGTTTTCAGAGAACATCATGGAAGAGTATGGCTATAATCCTGTATCAGATAGAAGGGACAGTTCACAAGTGGTCGCTTCTATGCCCAGTGGAGAAGAGATCCTGCTGCAAAAAGTATCTCAGATCAAGGAAGCTGCAGCTCAGGTGCTCTGGATTCGCTGGAAGTAACTGCTGAGAAATGGCAGTGGTGGGGGGCAAACATGAATGCTGGTTTGCCACAAGACGTAATCAACTGAAGGTTTCCAGAAGCATGAGTTGGTGTCAGGCTGTGTGCTTGGCGTCAAGTTTTTGATATCTGTAGTTGTTGGTTGTTTGGCATTTGATTTATGATGTAGTCTCCTTTCTAGCATGATGTTCCTAGGGGTGGTGTTTCCCCTCCGTCCGAATTTTTATTGGTCATGCTGTTCCTGTATGTTGTTACATCTGCAGCATCTATCTTGTGCGTGTCTAGTTACTCTGCACATAAACAAAGTAGCTTCAAATGTTTTTTCAGGAACCTTTCAGATGTCTTTTGGGAAGCGATTCGTAAAAGGCAGTTTTTGTCCCTATATCAAGGCCTTAACACGAAGAACATTCAGTCTTTTGTTTCCTCGTTTTTTTATTTTTATGGGTATAGCTATTTTAAAAGACTCTACTTGGAGAAGAGTGGTGCAAAGTCTATTGGAACAACAGCCAACTTGTTAGTTGCAGCTGCTGCTGGTGCTTGCACTGTTATCGTGACACAGGTAAGTAATGCTATAGGTTTGCAGAAAATTAATCTTGGCTCCCTGACCTTATTTGTGCTTCTTTCCTACCAGCCATTAGATACAGCAGCTTCTAGGATGCAGACAAGTGCCTTTGGAAAGTCTAAAGGGCTGAGGGAAACTCTTTCAGAAGGTACTTGGATGGAAGCATTTGATGGCTTGGGCATTTCCATTATATTGACTTGCAATCCTTCTATTCAGGTATTAAATTTGGCAAGGTTCTTGTACAATGAATGTTGTATAGGGCTTCAGATTGATAATATGAGCTATGGTGCCCAATTGTGTCAACCTTTTGTTTTTAAACAATTAAACATAGATACTGAAGATTGTGTTGAAGGGATATTATACTCCGAACAGACTCTGAAGGTGCTCAGTTTATTGTCTGAATCCAGACTTTTTTTTTGCATCACAAACAAACACAGGCAAGGGAAAAAATCTTGGGACTATTGATTCGGGCACTTGTATACTCTGCTTCTGTAATTTTATCATAAATTATCAAATGTGATGATAGGAATATGGCTATCCTGATTTCCATAAAGAAAAACAGGAGAACCTCTTCCACTACAAGAGGGAAAACTCAGAACTTACTTTGCTAAGGAAGCAGTAACAGGAGCATTTAGACATCTGCTACTGTCAAGATTTTTCACTAATAAAAATATGTACACCAAGATCTTGGTTCTGGAAAATATTGTGCAAAATTGTTGCATTTTTTGTTGCCTTCCCTTTGTCATCAAAACAACTGTGCACAAATGTTCTACTTCTATAACAGTGCCGCCTTCAAACCGTTTTCCAGTATCATCAACTTTGTATGTGTTTGCCTTTACTTATTTGAAGCCAGAAGTAAAAACAAGTGCATGTCTAATCAAAGATCACCTTTACAGCAACTGTCTGTTCTAAACTATATTTTGTAACTTATACAAGGAGACAAGTGTAGGCTGTTTTTGTTTTGTACGAAGTCAAGGTTTCCTAATTTGGTTTGTAGGAGGTTTGGTTTGTATCTTAAACTGTTAACAGATGGCATACCCATCTGCTGCGCTGTAATAACGGTACATTGTCTGTTGGCCTTGGTTAATAGACCCCCCCTAGAATTCTAAAAAAAGAAAATCTAAAACAAAGAAGCTGTAAATGTTAAAAGTTCTACATTTAGGTATAAACATTACTAACAGATATGTACAAGGAGATACTTTTTCCTGATTATTGAGCATCTCAAATTCATTTGGTTACCGTCCAAAACAAAATTTGTAATGACACTTTGCATCTACTGAAACCAAGAGAACCACTAAGGAATCTAGCATAGTCCACGAAGACAAGCAGAACTAGTCTAGCAATTACTCGAATACAGTCTACAGAAACAAGAACAGATCATTGTAGCACATTGGACAGCAGAAGGTCCATCCAGTCATCAGCTGTAAAGTAAGCATAAGAAACACACCTGACGGCACTGTCCTTCTCAACTTTACTGATCTCTTTGTTCTTCTCAACACCCTAAAAGACAATAACAAGGCACAACACTCAGTATTTTATACATATATCAAAGTGGAGCTTGAAGCGTGAAGAAGAAATGGGATGACCAGCAAGCAGCCAGGCTAAGGAGCTAACAACCCTAACCCAGCCATGAAAAAGTTCTCGACCAACCAAATCGACGGCACAGACCTGTACAATCCTCTTACGCGACTATCTGCGCGTCTACTCATCGTGTGCTTGAGCGGAATAGACAAGCAAATCTTACGTAATCGTGATCTACTCTCCAGTATGGTCGGGTCTTCGAGGGGGAGGACTAAACGTACCTGGACGGCGGTGAGCTCCTCGGGGGCGCCGTCGGAATCGCTGCCGCTGTCCATTTGAGCAGGCTCCTGTCCGTTTCCCCTCTTTTCTTTCACCGGGTGAGAGCGCCGGGAGCTTCCGCTGTCGGGATTAGCCGCCGCCGCCGCCGCCGCTGGGAGGGTTTCAAGGGTCGACCCAGGCGTCTAGTCCACCGCCGACCCCCTCTGGTTAATTTTCTGTCCTCGCGCTCTGGATAATTGGGCCGAATTTATTCCACCAGCCCACTTTCGCTAGCGTGGTCAGCTTCTGAGGACCCATTTTTTTTTTAATGTTTCACGTATCCAACCTTCCGGTGCCCGCTCGCCCTCATGCTGTTTAGAAAATTAAATATGCACGGCCTCACGCTGCTATGAGAAAATGAAATAAAATAGTAGAAAAAATAAAATATGAGCAAAGCGTCCAAAAATAGTGTGAGCTATAATTTTAAAAAGTCATTCTCCTACCACTAAACCTTGTATATGTTTTATGTTACATATAAAATATTTATATTAACAAACCATTCAAATATATGGTCGGGCTTCTCAATCTCTCATACCATGCTATAGGTGCTTGCTTCAATCCATAAAGAGTCTTCTTGAGCTTGAATACATGGTCGGGCTTCTTTGTATCTTCAAATCCGGGTGATTACTCAACATATACCTCCTCATTGATATACCAATTCAAGAATGCACTCTTGACATCCATTTGGTATAACTTGATGTTATGTGCACAAGCATAGGCCAATAGGATTCTAATTGCCTCTAATCTTGTCACCGGAGCATATGTTTCTCCAAAGTCAAGACCCTCTACTTGAGTGTACCCTTGTGCAACTAGTCTTGCTTTGTTTCTCACCACTATTCCATCTTGATCTTGCTTGTTCTTGAATACCCACTTGGTTCCAATGACATTGTGATTCTTTGGTCTATCTACTAGTTCTCAAATTTGATTTCTTGTGAAGTTGTTAAGCTCTTCATGCATAGTATTTATCCAATCCACATCCTTCAAAGCTTCATCAATCTTGGTTGGCTCAAATGATGAGACAAAAGAGTAATGCTCACAAAATGAAGCCAATCTTGATCTTATTTGAACACCACTTTGAATGCCTCCAATAACTTGATCTAGAGAATGATCTCTTACAATGTTGGTAGGTTGGAGCACTTGCATATGAGAATCTTGAACAATCGGTTGAGATGATGAACTAGCTTGATTTTGATCTTGAACTTGAGCTTCACTAGCACTATTTTGATCTTGAGTTGGAGAGCCACTAGCTTCTTCTTGTATGGGAAGGGTCACTTGATCTTCATCTTCATCTTGCACTTGTCTTGGTCTAATGTCACCAATATCCATATCCTTCATTGCATTGACCAATTTGTCACCTCTCACATCATCCAAGTTTTCTTGTTCATCCTGAGAGCCTTGTGTTTCATCAAATTCCACATCATGCACTTACTCAAGAATTCCACTAGATAAGTTCCACACTCTATAAGCCTTGCTAGATGTAGAGTAACCAAGTAGAAAGCCCTCATCACATTTCTTTTCAAACTTGCTTAGTCTTGTGCCTTTCTTCAAGATATAGCATTTGCACCCAAATACCCGAAAGTAAGTAATGTTTGGCTTTCTTCCATTCAATAACTCATATGGAGTCTTCTCAAGCATCCCATGACAATAGAGACGGTTGCTAGAGTAGCAAGCCGTGTTGATAGCTTCGACCCAAAAAGAATGAGTAACATTGAATTCACTCAATATTGATCTTGCCATGTCAATCAAAGTTCTATTCTTCCTTTCAACTATCCCATTGGATTGTGGAGTGTACTTTGGAGAGAATTGATGGTTGATTCCAAAGTCATCACAAAGTTCATCTACTCTTGTGTTATTGAACTCACTCCCATTGTCACTTCTAACTCTCTTGATAGTTGTTTCAAACTCATTTTGACACCTCTTGACAAATGACTTGAAGATATCAAATGTGTCACTCGTGTCACTAAGAAGAATACCCATGTATATCTTGTGAAGTCATCAACTATCACAAATCTATACTTGTTTCCACCAATGCTTGTGTATGTAGTTGGCCCAAAGAGATCCATATGCAATAGCTCAAATGCTTTGCTTGTACTCATGATGCTCTTATTTGGATGAGTGTTGCCAACTTGCTTTCCGGCTTGACATGCACTACATAGCTTGTCCTTCTCAAATGTGACATTCTTCAAGCCTCTCACAAGGTCATGCTTGACTAACTTGTTCAATTGCTTCATGTCAACATGTCCAAGCCTTCTATGTCATAGCCATCCCATGCTTGATTTGGTGATGAGACATGTTGAGAGTTGAGTCTCACTAGCATTGAAATCCACAAGATATAGGTTTTCATATCTAAATCCCTTGAAGATCATATTTGAACCATCCACACTTATGATTTTCACATACTCCACTCCAAATATGCACTTGAAATCGAGATCACACAATTGTGCCACTGATAATAAGTTGAACTCAAGCCTTTCAACTAGAAGCACATTGCTAATGCTTAGATCATTGGAGATAGCAATCTTTCCAAGCCCTTTCACTTTGCCTTTGCCATTGTCACCAAAAGTTATACTATCAAATCCATGGTCACTACCTTGGTTGATTGAGTTGAACATCCTTCCATCACCGGTCATGTGTTGAGTGCACCCACTATCAAGCACCCAATGCCTCCCTCCGACTTTGTAATTTACCTACAAGAGAAATCAATTCTTTTTAGGTACCCAAACTTGCTTGGGTCCTCCAAGATTAGTTACCAAGGATTTTGGTACCCAAATGGACTTCTTGGAAGCCATCCATGGTGCATCAACAAACTTGGCATGAACACCATTAGTACCCTTGGAAAGAACATAGAATGAGTCAACTCTAATAGAGGATATGTCTGGCTTGGCCTTCTTGTTCTTGCATCCTTGCTCATTGTGACCAACTTGCTTGCAAATCTTGCAATAGCTACCATTGTTCTTCACAAAACGAGTCTTGTGAGGAGCTAAGACGGCCTTGCCTTTCTTGGGGGTATAGCCTAATCCCTATTTATAGAGAGAAGCTCTTTGGCTACCTAAGCACATAAGAAAGTGGTCCTCACGTCCATAAGCCTTAGCTAAGGAGTGATTGATCTTTGTAACCTCCTTCTTAAGGGTTTCATTTTCAACCATTAGTGAGGCATCACAAGTGAAACCATCACTAGTAGATGAAATGGAAGTAATAGTGCTACAAGAGGGGTTAGTAGGAGCAACAATGATAGGAGCATAAAATGATTCATCAAGAATATCACAAGTAACTCCCATGTCACATGTTTGAACAATCTCTTTCTTACTTTGATCCAAGAGAGAGGAATAAGCTCTTTCAAGCTTAGTGTGAGACTTCACTAGCTTCTCGTGGGCTTCCATTAGCCTCTCATGAGATACTACTGTCTCATCAAGGTTTTGCTCAAGAGCCACATTGGTCTTACGCAATTCCTTACATTCCTTCCTCTTTTTATCAATGTATTCTTTAGCTTGTTCAAGCATGTCCATGAATTCCTCCCTTGAGGGCTCCTCACTATCACTATCACTCTCACTCTCACTCTCATCATGAGAAAGTACCTTAGTGGACTTAGCCATGAAGCATGATGATGGAGTGTCAAATAGAGATATCTTGTCCCTCATTGCAATGCTTGCAAAAGTCTTCTTCTTGGTAGTGGTCTTCTTTTCATTATCTTCATCTTCACCACAAGAAGAATCACTATCCCATGTCACTATGTGAGAATACCCCTTCTTCTTCTTCTTTTTAAAGGTGGGCTTCTTCTCTTTCTTGTATCTCTTCTTGTGATCATCATCATCCTTGTCACTATTGTATGGATAATGAGCAATGAGATGATCAAAACTTCTACACTTGAAGCACTTCCTAGGCTCATCAAAGTTCTTGGAATATGTTCTCTTACTTCTTGTATGAGAGCCCTTCTTCTTCATGAATCTTCCAAATTTTCTCACAAAGAGAGCCATTTCTTCTTCATCAACCTCACTAGCACTTGAGTCTTCATCCTCACTTGATTCATCAACTTTAGCTTTGCCCTTGCTCTTGTGTGATGAAGTAGCTTTGAAAGCTATGCTCTTCTTCTTCTCATATTTCTTTTCTTCTTTCTTGACATCTTCTTATTTGTTGTCCCGGTAAGCATCTTGTGTCATCACATCTCCCAAGACTTGATTAGGAGTTACGGTCTCCAATCCTCCTCTCACAATTATAGTCACAAGAGTCTCAAACCGAGATGGGAGACTTCTCAAGAACTTGTGAGAAAAGTCCTTGTTCTCAACCTTCTCACCAAGAGCCGTGAGATCATTGACTAACACTTGTAGTCTATGGAACATCTCCGACACATTCTCATCATCGTTCATCTTGAAACTTGCAAACTTTTCTTTGAGGATGTATGTTTTTTCACTCTTGACGGCTTGAGTGCCTTCAAATGATTCTTCTAGCTTCTTCTAGGCCTCATGAACACTCTCAAGATTCTTGATTTGCTCAAACACCTTCTCATTAAGAGCCTCATGAATAGCACTAAGAACAATATCATTATGTTGAAATTTTTCTTCTTCGGCCGCGGTGGGAGCTTCCTCACTTGCCACTTCAAACTTCTTGTCCACCACAAGCCAAACCTTTTGGCTAATTGACTTGATATGAGCGGTCATCTAGACTTTCCAATAGCCATAGTTTGAGCCATCAAACTTGGGTGGTTTCTTCATGTTGTTGATATGAGTCATCTTCACACCGTAGGTTGTTAAGCCTCAAATCAACGATGTACTAGCTCCAATACCACTTGAAAGGTCCTATGCGATGGCTAGAGGGGGGGGGTGAATAGCCTAATTTAAATTTCTACAAGGAAACCTCAACAACAAAGTTAGATAACTAAGAAGCGAAGCGAATTTTGCGCTAGCCTAAAGGGGTTGCGAAGCCACCTATCCACAAGTGCTATCCTAATAGCTCTAGATCACACAAATCCTACACAAGCTACCAAGCAAAGGAACTAGCACAACCTACTATCTCTACTAAAAGGAAAACAACAAGATACGCTAGAGAGATAGAGGAGATAGATATACCGCCGTAGAGATGTAGGGGATGAACCAATCAAGTGAATACCAATGGAATCAATCAATCACAAGAGACAATGGTTGACACTTGATTTTCTTCCGAGGTTCACTAGTTTGCCAACTAGCTAGTCCCCGTTGTGGCAAGACACTCACTTGGAGATTCACGCGCTAATTGGCATCACACGCCAAACCCGTCACCGGGTGCCGCACAACCAACACAAGATGAGGCTATTGAAACGCCACGAGCAATCCACTAGAGTTACCTTTGCGATCTCCCGTGGGGAAGGCACAAGAACCCCTCACAATCAACTTGTAGTCGACGAAGCACAATCACCAAGCTTCTCGATCTACCACCGCTACTCCAAACCGTCTAGGTGATGGCAATCACCAAGAGTAACAAAAAATCTGCAGCAAGAACGCCTCCCAAGTGCCACTAGATGCAAGCTATATGCGAAATGCACTTGGATCACTCAATCTCTTTTGGGTTTTCACTAACCAAGCATGGAGATGAGTAGGAGGGAGATTGCTCAGCTTAAAGGAGTCTCAAGATGTTCAAAATGTGCGAGAGAGGGCACCCCTAGCCGGCCAACACATATTTATAGACCCCCTCAAAGTCTTCTAGTCGTTGCCCTATTAAGTTGGCGACGGACGCTCTTCACGGGGGCGATGGACGCTCCGTCGCTAGTCACCTTGTCAGAACTAGCCGTTGGGCTGATGCGTGGGCGACGGACGCTCCGTCGCCAGCGTCCGACGCTCGATCCTCCAGCGTCTGGCGCCTGTCTTCAAACTGCTCGCTTGCAGAGCTCTCTGGAAGCCCGACGGACGCTCTGTTGTTTCGCGTCGGACGCTGCGCCTCAGCGTCCGGCGCGAACTCCTTGCTCTCGGGTTTCTAAAAATATTCCAAGAAAATATTTCCGGACACTCCGTCGATTCGTCGGACAGCGTCCGATGCCTTCAGAAATTTTTCTGCTGCTTCTCTGAGGCCGATGGACGCTTCGTCACGCTGACGCCAGCGTCCGGCGCCATCGTCCGATGCGTCGGACAGCGTCCGACGCCTGATTCTGCAGCGTCCGACGCCTCTGCTCGATCCTCATTTGTCTCTGATCTTTTCAGTCTTGCTCCAATGTGCCAAGCACTAATATACCTCTTTAGTGAACACTTCTTGGCATGTTTTACTTGTCAATTATCATGGAGTATGTCACTAGGTCCTAAATGCACATGCAATATAGATAACACCTAGTGGCACTTGACAAACCGCAATCACTTTTGCATTTCCCCTCTTAATAGTACGGTTGTCTAACCTAAAAGTGACCACACCCACTTGATGTCTTGACCACCAAAAGAAAAGCCCTAGCAAATACCTTTGCCTTGAATAGCTTAGGGTCTTTCCGTTCTCCTTCTTCTCCAAGTATGAGCTCTTGCAATCACTTTGCTTCCTTGCTTGTTCCATCACTTGTCATCATCTTCTATATATGTACTAAGCCTACTCAAACACTTAGAGCTAGGTTAGTACCTTAAGTTTCATCAATTATCCAAAACATTAGAGATCTCTCAGGCGGCCAGCGCCCCCTTCCCCATCCCCTTCCTCGTCGTCGGCACCACGCTCCTCTTCTCCATGGCCGACGACGTGAGGTCCTCTTCCCCGTCGCCGGCGGCGCGTGCTCCTCGTCTCCATGGCTACGACGCAGACTCTTCTTCCCTGAGATCCGCCCGCCATGGCTAAGCAAGCTCCCCTCATGGTCGGCGGCGCGAGCTACTCCTTGAGATCTGACTGCCATGGACAGGCCGAGCTCCCCTCATGGCCATGGTCGAACTCCACTCGTGGATGGGCCGAGCTCCCTTCATGGCTGGCAGCGCGAGCTAATCCCCCCAGGCCCCCAAGATCCACCTGGTCTGGCTAGTCTGAGCTCCCCTCATGGCCACGGTGGACCTCCCTCATGGCCGTACCAAGCTCCCAACATTTCAATTCTGTGCTTTCACATCCAAACAAGAAACAGTTTTGAGCTACTTGATTGGATTCCAAAAGTCAATTCAATGATCATCCAAACAATGGTATTTCAATTGTGGCCATTTCAATATCATGGATGCATTGGTATTGAACCCAATTCAATTCCAGCTCCCTTAATATCTACATCCAAACAGACCTTTATAGAACATCATATCTATACTATAGAATATGATTAAATAAATCACAGAACATGATAAAATAAATCATAAAACATTATGTGCATACTAGATGAACATCGCATGTATTGGTAAATAAAAAATTGAAACATAAAATTATAAATAAAAATAGAAAACAAGCATAAATGAATGAAATGAAAGGAAAAAGAAAAGAAAACATACAATAAAAGTATAATTCGAAAAGGGAAACAATAATAATAATAATAACACCGCCAAAAAGAAAATGGAAAAAAGAAAGGAAAATATGGAAGAAAAGAAAATAAAAAAGAATAAAATAGGAAAAGAAAGAAAAATAAAAAAAATAATGAAAGATTATAAGAATAATAGAACACAACAAAAAATAAAATAGAAAAGAAAAAATAAATAAAAAGTTAAAGATAAAAAATAAAAGTATAAGAAAATAAAAGATAAAAAAAAGTAACGGGAAAAGAAAACGCGACCATCTTCACTACTTCATGCTCTGCTCGGTAAAAGAAAATGCATACTCCTACGCGATTGTACACTGCTACAGCTTTGATGGGCCACATTCTCGTTGCAGCGTTATGGGCCAGATGGCCGTGCTCATGTCTCTGGGCCACGTGCTCGCGTTTTGCAGGAGGAAGCGAGGGGGGTCAGCGGCGTGCGCGGGTCCGACTGGTCGGCGCCGAAGATTTCTGGGGTTTCAAAGCGTTCCGAACACAACAGTACAAGGGAGGAGACCGAAGCCAGCTGGGTATATGTGCTGGGCTTGGGCCTTGCTAATCTTGTTGACTCTTAGCCCATGCAGATTTGGCCTGTTGGGGCTATTCTAGATGCGGCTCGACTGAAAGCCCCCTTCGGCCTTCGGTCTTTGACAGTTGACACACAGTGAAAGAGAGAGACCGAAGTCTAGCTCCATCCGCCGGACACCGGTAACCCTCACACGCCGTCGCCGGAGCACCATGATCCACCTTCGGAAGCGCATCATCTCCCTCCCGGACACCATCCCGCGGGCCTTGCCCCCACACCTCGCCGCTCTTCTGTCCCCACCGCCTCCTCTCCGCCACCAAATGCGTCGCTAGTCGCTACATACCCGTTCGCCGTCGAGGACTACCTCGTCGCCACCTGCGGCCTCACCCGAGCACAAGCCATCAAGGCGTCGAAGGGTATTTCCCATCTGAAGGGTCCCTCGAAGCCCGACGCGGTCCTCGGCTTCCTCTCCAACCTCGGCCTCTCCAGCGCCGAGGTCACCGCCGTTGTCACCAGGGACCCCAAAGTCCTCTGCTCCGACATGGAGAGAACCCTCACCTCCCGCGTCGCTGAGCTCACCGACTTCGGGCTGTCACGTCCGGAGATCGTACGCCTCCTCGTCCTTGGCATGAACCACTTCCGCCACGGCTCGTTTTGCCCCACTCTTGAGTTTTGGATCTCGGTCTTTGGCTCTCTCGACGAGCTCATGCGGGCGCTCAGAATTAACGTCGCTCTCCTCAGCAAAAGGATTGAGAAGGCGTGCAAGCCCAACTTGCCGCTCCTTCAGGAATGTGGTATAAATGTTTTTAATATCCCCAACAGCTTCATGTCCAGGGTGCTCACCGCGGACCCTAAGAACCTGCAGGAAGCTTTGGTTCGCCTTCATGAGTTTAGAATCCAGCAGGGCTCGCAGTCGTTTTTTCCACGGGCTTTATACATTTGCAATCCTTGGCAATGAGAAGATAACAAAGAGTATACAACTGTTTGAAAAGCTTGGATGGTCAAAAGATCAAATAGTATCAGCGGTGAAGAGAGACCCGACTATATTGGGTTTCACCGAGGAAAGGGTTCGAAGAAGCATGGAATTCTTGATCGGGGTTGTTGGATTGGAGCTACCATACATCACACAAAGGTCATCACTGATAAGTTTTAGCATTGACCGTCGGTTGGTGCCACAGAACCGTCTGATGAATTTTCTCAGGGCAAAGGGGTTGTTCAATGACAAGCCTACCTTCCTTTCTGTTGTCTCTATAAGCGATGAGACATTTCGACGACGATACGTGCATCCTTACGAGGACAGTTTTTCAGGCCTTGCTGCTACTTTTGCTTCGAGCTGTGCTGGGGAACACCAATGGGAATGACTATATAAGATGACAGGCGAAAATAGAGCGAGCTGACACTTGTTCTGGAAAGTACTATTAGAAACCTGTTGCAAGCTTTGTTTTTCATCCCCATGGTCAGTCGTTTTGATATCTAATGTTTTAGCATTTTGCTATTGGCGACTGGCTTAAGTGTTATTAAATGTTCGATTAGTGGTATATTTCTTTCACTAGGTTCTATCTTGCTGCCTCCCTTCTGAGAAACAACTTTTGATGTGATGGCATCCTTACAAGTTTATTTATTAACTTGCAAGGACTGCCTCAAGCCTGAGCCTCTTTAGTTGACAATTGGGAGACTTGAGTGATCCTGAAATAGAATTTTAGTCCTGCTAATCACAATGGTACTTGACTGGGCTATGCTTCTTTTTTTGACATCGTATCCGAATGAATTTGGTTGCCTCCAAATTGGAATTAGAAAGTTGTCCATAGCTTCTCGCCCAGACAGGAGCGACCCTCAACAAGCTGTCCACACAGCCTCAGGAGTTTGAAGCTTCAATTGAAATAGACAGGACATATATTTTGATAGAGGCGCAGCCCAGATCTTTCTATCTGTATGTGTTCTTCTGTGGGCGATAGGGCTTAGAAGAGCTGCAGATACTATTCAGGGTTCACCCACATCCATAAGATGCAGTTGTGTGCCCATAAGTCACCTAGGTATTAGATTTGATCATTTGAAAGTTTTTTTCTCTCTCTCTCTCTTCTGTCTTTTAGATATGGTCTTTTAGAAGTATACTAATCTCAATTCATTAGTTCCATAGGGGTCAAGTAATCCGTTTTATATATAAAAATATACAATATATCAATAAAGACACTAGCAAGAGCTTCAATGGTTCTTTTAATCCCTCCAGTAATCCTCAACACATAACAATATGCATTTTAATGTTATGCTTAACTTGATCTATTTATCACTTTAGTACCCCTCCCCAGCAGATACATACAACCAAGCTTGGATGCTGTATATAGTGTGAGATTATTTAAACTAAATTTAGTTGCTGATTGTATTATTTGAAATTACTCCTGCATGAATGTCTTTTCACTAAATCTGTTGTGTTATGGTGTGGTGCCCCTCTTTTCTTTTCAGAGAGGGAGGGAGGGTCTTGCAACCACCAGATTCTAGTTATTCGGTCATAATTGACAGCATAGGAAAGTTTACCTCCAAAAGATGGAAATGCAGAGAAATTTACTGTCAAAGGCTTCTCACTTTCTATCCATCGACGACAATGTTTTGGACTTCTTGTTGTAATTGGTGCTGGAAATCCTCTATCATTAACGTGTTGTGTAAATCATATTTTGTATAGTAAATTTCTTGAAGCTTTTATAGACCTTGACAAGTAGGATGTTAATGTTATGTTTGCTATATACAGTAGTATTTTAATCTCTTGGAAGGAAAATGAAATTCAAACATCCCTTTTTCAAGAAATTTTGAACAATTTTAAGAATGCAGCCATACATTTGTTTAAATAAGGAGACATCAATTTTCAGAGGTTCATGTAGGAATTCATTTAAACCCCATGATTTTGCACCCTTTTTTTTTTGCAGAGGTTTATTTGAGCTTTTGTTCATGTGCAAATAGGATTGATTTTTTATTGCTATTTTACAATACCAAATTTTCTTAACCTGACAACATCTGACTGGATTTACATCTGGTATATATGGCTTATATATGGATAGAATGGACATACAAACTGACATGAGCGAGATTTATACAAGAATAGGTGTTTGTCTAGAATTTGAATAATTTCATCTTCTCACACACTATTCTCCTTTTTTTTTTTTCAAAATGAGAGAAAATCCCTTACAAGATTCGGAACTATGTTCTTGTCCTACCATCTAATGTGGAATAATTCTTTTACTTGTGATCACTACTCTTTTTATATTCTCCATGCAGCTTACTGGGGGAAACACTTACTGCCCGAGAGCATTTGATGTTTTATGGCAGACTAGAGAGATTGCACGGTGCAGCATAGCTAGCTAGGTACTGCATGGATACAGAGTCCTCTGCCATACTTTCATTTGCTCTGCTAAATAATTGCCCTGGCGTAGCAACTAGCAAGTAGTAAAAGGCTCAACCGCTCAAAGCTTTCTATTTCTTTTCTCCAGGCAGCAAAACAATCTCTAAAAGACACAATAATAGATGGTGGTTCTGGTTCACTTGGACGAACCAAGTTCAGGATTAGATCCAGCATCAAGAAGCAGCTGCATCATACCAAGTTACGGTTTTCCTTCCTTTCCTCTTCCCTTTTCTTTGTCCACATCATCGCAAATCAGCAAGCAAACTCTCTGGTAGAGTTCACCTTGGCATGCAAAACCTTCATGCCACAGCACACAACAGTGATGGCTGATGGACAACCTGGATCCTCTCAACACTTGCTATGTGCCACAAAAGAAATGTATATCTGCGCCCTCTAAATCAAATAAAGAGATGTGATCATCCCATACTAGCAAACTAGGATGACTCGGCATGCATACACCCAAATAATTAGGATTCGATCAGTCAAATCATAGAAACTTTTTAATAAAAATCCAGAAAATCATATTCCAATACATATCTAAAGAAATGCTGCGGCTGTTACATATCTCTCATTTAGCTGACCAGTGACCACATAACAAAATGTATGTTCTATTATAATATAATGCACAGATAGGTTTGTTAATATATAATATTGGTAATCGTACGTGGAGGCACTCGCATTTTCGTTATTAAATGGCTCATATCAGGGTCGCAACTTCTTAGTGGCACCCAATTCTTATGGCACATAATGCTACCCAATTCTTGTGGCATATATAATAATGCTATATATATATATATATATATGATTATACGTATATGAACGTGTACACCACATCGCTCTGCAACGACAAGGAGGCACGCACGCAGTAAACCACAAGCCTCTGGCTCCTATAAATACGAAGCTCAAATCATGCGGACCCGTTCCAAATCAACAACAGTTTGATGCTGCGCGCCCATCACTTTATCACAAAAAGATGCCTGTTTCCTCGTCTCATAACGTGACGTGCGGCATCCTTGCGCCATGCCGGCGAGCACTCACGCGGCTGCTCCGCGTCCCGGCGTCCGCTGCGCTCTCCATCAGGGCCTTCCGGTTCCGCAACCTCCGGAAGGCAGCATCCAGGATGATGAGCCCGCGCCGCCGTCGCCGCCGCTGCAAGACGTTCCGGTCGGTGCAGTCTGTCTTCTGGCCGCTCGTCCCGACGACGACGTCGACCACGCCGTCGCCGACGACCTCTGCAGCAGAAGGCGATGAGGAGGCCGCGCGGGGGCCAGTACCGGCACCGCCACCGCAAACAGTGGTGCATCACGAGACTCCGGTGGTGATCGCGCCGGTGTCGTCCCCAGAGACTCCAGCGTACATGAATGTGGTGGCGCGGCTGCGGTCACAGAGGAGCACCACTAGCGGAGGAGGCGGAGAGGACGACGGGGACAAGGAGGAGGAGGAGGAGGAGGAGGAGGAGGAGGAGGAGGCGTGCCGGAGCTTCGAGAGCTGTCTGATGGAGATGCTTGTGGAGGAGGGGAAAGCGAGGGACCTGCAGGACGTGGAGGAGCTTCTGCGTTGCTGGGAGCGGCTCAAGTCGCCGGTCTTCGTCGACCTGGTGTGCAGGTTCTATAGCGTGCTCTGCAATGACCTGTTCCACCGGCCAGGAGTTGACATCGCCGGCAGCGGCAGCGGCGCCGATGGCTCCGAGTCCACGTCCGCTGCATGAGCATGATCACAAACCGCTCATCAAGAACCTGCAGGCTGCATCATCTCATCGTACTAGATCATCATGCGCCCTTCGGGCGCCCTTCAATGACTTGAAGAACAAAAGTTATTGTCAACGCTTAATAGGCATGACTTCATAATTACAGTAACATTAAGATCTAAGCAAAACATTGTTATATAAGCTCTGTTGTATCTAGATGGAACGCATAGGAAATTCTTTCTTTCCAATCAATATTTTCCAAACTCAAATATTCCAAGCAACACATTAAGGACAAGTACATCATTACAAGATCTCATTAGTGAGAACAATCACATGCACTGCTACACAAAGCGGCTTTAGTCCTGGGCCATGACCCGGGACGAGCCATCCGGGACTAAAGCCCCCCCCCCCCCCCTTTAGTCCCGGTTGGTTGCCCCGGGACTAAAGGTGGACCTTTAATCCCGGTTGGTGTTACCAACTGAGACTAAAAGGGTCCAAACTGGGCCACTCGGCCAGCCCTTTTAGTCCCGGTTGGTAACACCAACCGGGATTAAAGGTTCTGTTTTTTTCTTTTATTTTCTTTTCCATTTTGGTTTCTTATTTGTTTTGGTTATAGGTTTCAATTAGATTTCTAAATACGTATTCTCCGCTACTAATCTATGTATAATCTCCGCTACTAATCTATGTATACGCGAACATATATTTAGTTCAAGCATTACAGAAAATGAAACTTAAAGCTATATATAGTGAAACAGTATATCAAAGCATTATACACAGACATGTTTGAACACTAATTCATAGACCCGCGACTCAAATGTCATACGAATCTTCATCCGTGTTAGGCACTAGTTGTTCTGCGGGGTTGTAGTGGTAGTCTCCCTTGGGATTGATGACTTGGTCCATCAGAAATCCTGCAATTCTTTCTTGATGTGCTTTGATCTTGACCGGTTCCATCACTTGCTCCTTCAACCATAGCTCATTCAATTTGCAATAAAGGCAAAATACATTAATATACATAAGATTTATTTAATAGCAACTACTAAAAAGTGAAACAATTTTGTTATATACATATGACATACCCGTTGTTTGTCAATAGGAGTCCTTTTTGCAAAATTCGCGAGGTACTCGCAGATGTAGAATGCGCAAGTGTTGGTTCCTTGCCGCTGCTTTAGTACCCACTGTAGAACGATAGGATCTGGAAGTGGCGCTTTCAGCTCTGGCCGGTGCTTCTCAACGTACCAAGACCAAACCCTGCCCAATAATTGATCGTTTGTTTACTATTGCAGAGTATAAAGAGCAGGAATCAATAATATCTAAAGATTCAAGTTACCCCTTGATAATGTCGAGCATATCTCTATAATCATCAAGTTTTTTTGCAATGAGTCATCGACCAACACTGTACTTTTAGGGATAACGAAGACTATGAGTATCCAGTGATAGCTGCAATTGTTTATAGATAGTCAACATATATATATATATATATATATATATATATATTTAGTAAGTAAACTAAAATGTGCACACTCACCCTATGTTGTATGGGAAGAGTATATATTTCTTTTCCTTTTGGTTGATCAAAAACCTACGAAGATTCCTCTCTGTTTGCTCTTTCCATTTGGCGTAGGGAGTCTTTGGGTCCTTGAATATAATGTTTGGATCTATAAAACCAATCGTCTTTTCCTTGATAAGTCTAAGGTCTCTTATAATGTCCCTGTAAAGAAAGACATGTTACTTTATATATATGTATATTATGCTACACCGTGAGATTACTAAAAAATGATTCACTTACAGACAATAGCAACTGACGAGGGATTTGTCCAGATCGTTCATGTGGCATAGCGGATGTAACTCAGTGAACTAGACGTACATAATGTCATCGCCACGGAAGTAATCGTGTTGTCTAATCCTGACACAAATATTATCATTGACGTCTGGCTCAGCACTCTTGCACGCCTCCATGTACCACTTGTTTAGCTTGTACATTTGTGTGCCAAGTTCATTGAGTGCCGCAGGATTGTATAGACTCCTTCCAAATTCATATTTCCTTATCCACTCATCGACTACCTGAAAGCATCTAGGCCCCTAGTGTTTCGGTGATTGACGACAATGTAAGATTACTATGACTAACGTGTGTTTTGCAGAGGCAATAAGAAAGTTAGGTCATGGTAATGGATGGTTGCTTTGGACTATCATGATGTATGTGGCCCTTATTGGAATCATTTCGGTTTTCAAAAGATTGGCGACAAGGTTGAAGATTAGACTAGGTCTAAGTGTCATTGGAGTTGAGAGACACTTAGAGTAGTTTAGCAACTTTATTTTTCCTTTGACCGTACTATTAAGAGGGGTTCTATCTAGTAGCTTGACCTAGGAGAGGCTTAGTGGTTAGGTGTGGTGCACACTTGTCAAACTAGCACTAGGAAGCTTTAGAAGTAGTCCTTGGACCATGTGGTAAAACTTCCATGAAGGAAGTAAAGTGAAATGAGCTCCGGACGCAAGTGTATCCCTGGGTCCGGACCATCGGACATGCGTCCGGACCCTAGGGTTCACTCTGCCTGTACCAGTGCGTCCGGACGCCTTGAACAGTGACTGAGTCCGGACTGCAGAGTGAGTCCGGACCCAATCCAGAGAGGTCCAGAGAGCTCAAAATGAACCGGACGCTGTCCGGTGTGTTGAGTCCGGACGCCAAGTAAGGTCCGGACCCAACACAGAGAGTTCCAGAGAGGGAATTTGCGTCCGGACGCTGTCCGGAGCCTTGCGTCCGGACTGCGTTCAGCGTCCGGACCGCCTGGCTTTCAGTGCTGAGTTCAAAGGGTTTGGGGGTCCGGACGCATGCTTGATGGTCCGGACCCTACCCTAAAAGTGCGTCCGGAGTGACGCAGAAAGTTGGTTTTTGCCTCTAACGGCTAGGGGTTGAGTTGGGGAGTATTTATACTTCCCCATCAACCTCATGGAGGCTCTCTTGCCCATTCCAATTACTGAGATTGCCTTGTGAGAGTGCAAGAAGTGCAAGAGCCCTAGTGAGAGTGTGAATTGCCATTCCATGTGTTGATTCTCACTAGTTGCTTAGAGTTAGCAAGTGTGCATCCATTCAATCACTAGACTAGCCTTGGTCAAGTGAGAGTTAGTGCTTGTTACTCTTGGTGATCGACATCACCTAGACGATTTCGCAGAGGTTTGCTTGGTGATCATCCGGTGGTGTTCCTTGTGGATGACCCAAGTTCGATTGTGATCGGTTGTGGGCGATTTACCGAGCCAAAGTGGCAAAGAATCAGCCCATAGAGAGCACTTAGTCCTTGCGCGGACTAAGGGAGAGCGATACCCTTGCGCGGGTGCTCCAACGAGGACTAGGGGGGAGTGTCGACTCCTCGATACCTCGGCAAAACGTTGTCGTGTCAATTTCCTTTGCCCCTACTCCTTACTTATTGCATTTACTCTTAAGCACTACTTTCTGCATTATATTCTTGTTGCTTGAGTAGAATTGCATAGGGCTTTACCGCTTTCATTGCCTTGTCTTGCTTGTTCAGCTAGGACACACTTGGGAAAGCACTAGGGGGTTAATTGGCTCTTGATAGGTTTTAATTATTGCTTAGAAATTTAAAAGAGTCCAATTCACCCCCCCTCTTGGGCATCTTGATCCTTTCACTACCGTGGCTTTCGGTCAGGTTTCTTCGTTGAGCACTTCGGAAACATGTAAACCCGTACCTTTGAGAAAATCTTCGAGTCCTTTGTAATCGATATCTGGAGGCAGGAGTTCGGAGAGAATCGTGTTTGATCCATATTCATTGATCCCCGGGGGCACTGAGTGTTGCGATTGTTCCCCTAGCTGTGGGACACCTTTGCCCACTTTCTTCTTTTTTGTCTCCGCTTCAATGGACTTGGACATTGTGCGCTCATAGTCTGAGAGTGGGGTAGGCTTAAGAGATTCACGTCTCCTTTTCTCCCTCTCACGCACCGCTTTCCTTAGTTCTCCTTGTTTGAGAAACAAGTACGGAGACTCGTCCTTCTTCGCTTCATTGTCCTTGCACTTCTTGAAGAAATCTTGCACTTTTGAGAGTGGCGCATCCTCCTCAGTGTTCGCGGTGATAATTTTCTTGTGAATGACAACTCTCTTCCTCTTCGGCTCCAGTGGGGCTGACGCCAAAGCCTTCGCTTGTGACCGTCGTGGAGGCGATGGAGCGGGCGGTGGAGGAGAGGGAGATGTAGCCGTGTCTCCCACTTGTCCGTCATCGCCCGCAACACTATGGCCACTTGGTGAATTTATTATTGGGCTTAGCGTGGGGGAGTGCCTGCCGTGACAAAACAACAAGTTATATGTGATTAAACCACTTAGTAATGCAATACAAATTTGTTAGGGCTAGTGATGTAGAACGAGATATGATTAATTCGTACCTAGGGTTAGGCTGAGGAGGATGCGCCGGAGGACTGGGGGATACCCCAGGAATGATGATGTAGCGTTTCCGCTAGCAAACGAACGCCTTCTCCGCATCTTCTATCGTCTTCCCCATCACCTCCCTCGATGTCAAGCTGCACATTGATGAACTCTTTGACAACTCGATCCACTGAGACAACAGCATATCCAACTAGTATTACTGCTCCATGGATTTTGGGGGTCTTTGTAGGATCCGCGGGAGACACAAAACCGGTAGCCACCATGACTGTGTCGGCGGCAGTCCCCCGTGGAATGTGTAGCTCACATACTGTGAGAGGTTGAGTGATGTCATCCACAGGGAACCGCGGTTTCACGTCATCTCTAGCCATTGGCAACTCCGTGGATGCGCAACTGCTTTTTAACTGACCGGGGGGGGGGGGGGGGGGTTGATGTTGACTATCGGCCCTGATGCAGTATGTTGCTTCTGTAAAGCTGTCTGCACTTTCTTTTCTATCTCATGTTCCATTCTCTCTTCGAGACATACTCCGCGTGCATTCGCTTCACGGGCCTCTTTCTGGGACTCGAGAACCATTTCCTCCATCCTCTTAAACCGCGCCGCCTCTTCCGCCTTCTTTCTAGCGCGACTTCTATATGACTCTCTGTCTTTCGCAAAGTCGAGCTCCCAAGACACCTCCCCATATCCTCTCGTATGTCCGCCATGCTCAGGATTCCCCAGTGTGTATGTCAACTCATCCTTCTCTCTGTCCGGGATCCACACTCTCGTTTCAACTAAGCTTCGAGCCTCAGCGAATCTGGTTGCTGCGGTAACGATTTTTTCTCCATACACCACAACTCCGGTCTCAACGTCCAGGTTACCCCCGTGAGCGAAAAAACAATTCTTGCAACGCTCCGGCCAGTGGTAAGAATCTGGTAAGATGCCTTTGGCAATCAACTCCTCTTCCATTTTTTGCCACTTATGAATGTCACTCTTGTAGCCACCTGAACCCAAGTGATGGTAGTATTTCTTTTTACTGGCATTCTGTTGGTTCGTTCTCACCCGTGCCTCGCCATCTTCGGAATTCTTGAAGGCGACGAACTCATCCCAGAATGGCTGCAGCTTCACGTATGCCTTCATGTTGAAATCTAGCGTCAGGTTCTGCTTGATAAATTTGTTGTACAACGTCTTCTTCCAACACTGGAATTGTGTGGCCATATTCTTCATAACAAAGTCCTTGACTCGCGCCTTCAGGGCTTCATCTTCTGTGTCGAGCGTGAAATGTGCAAGGATGTCCTCCCAACACGCTTGCTTGTCATGCTCAGAGACAAAAGTAATATGCGCTGGAGCATTTTTTCGGTGCTTCCATTCAATAGCGTTGATCGAGATCCGGTCCCTTGCAAGGACCCCACAGTGGGTGATGAACCTCTGTGCATGTGGTCCAAGCACTTTACCGGTAGCCTCCTCGAATTCCGAGACAATGTACCGACCCTCCAAAGGCTTCTTCGGGCCTCGTACTTTTCTAGTCTTACCTGTAGAGCCAGAGGCCTACATACGGATAACATGGTATCACACACTATACTATACTAACTTAAATAAATAAATAACAAATACTAGATGTCTTTGTAACAAATAACAAGTATAACATGCCATCACACTATACTAACTGAATGTATACCTTGCCAGTATTGTCTTCCATGATGTTTTGTTGCTCATCTGGAGCATCTACTGGAGCATCTAGGAGGTACTGACTCCCATCATCTGCTTGTTCATTGTTGTCACCGGCATTGAATTCGTCATATCCACCAGCATCGTTGTCAAATATCATGTCCATCATGACATCGTTCATGTTGTCGTCATTCGGGGATCCATTTCTGCAAATAAATGGGTAAGACGTTAGAACTGAATATGTCATGTAAACAACAACAAATATGATATGATTAGATAGTGTTTACGTTGATTAGGGTTTCATGATTAGGGATTACGATTAGGGTTTAGGTTGATTAGGGTTTAGGTTGATTATGGTCTGCGATTAGGGTTTAAGTTTAGTGATTACATCAAAATCGACGGCCGGTTAGAGTTTAGGGTTTAGGGTTAGGGTCCACGCGTTGCTGTGGTCACCAAAACGACGAGCATACGTCTCGCTCGACGGTCGATAACAAGTAAACACGAGACGTCGGCTCGATGGCCGATCACACACGACCTCGGCTCGATGGCCGATCACACAACCAACCACATTAGCATTTCCTCACCTCACAAAACACGACGGCGGCGGCGCTGCTGCACAAGATGATGACATTGCGGACGGTGTCGGCGTTGCTACAAAGACGATGACAGCGCGGACGGCGGCGGCGCTGCTGCATAGGACATCGCGGACGACAAGGCCTGCGCGGAGAGAGGGAGGAGGAGGACGGGCGGCGCGGTGAGGTCCTCCGCCGGGCGGAGGAGGTAGAGAGGGAGTAGTACGTACGGGCGAGGCACAGCGCCCACCGGCGGCGTAAGGGGCCGGCGGCGCAAGGAGGCCAGATGGTGAGCGCGTACGACGAGGCTGGCGAGCGCGGACGACGAGGCTGGCGAGCGCGGACGGCGACGCGAGGGTAAACGGCGGCGCGAGGGAGACGATGGCCGGCGTGCGCGCGCGGGCCGCCGGGCGGAGGAGACGGCGGTGCCGTGGTGAGGACGGCACGCACGGCGAGGAAGGCGAGCACGGACGGCGACAACGGTGGCGCGAGGGCACGAGCGCGGACGGCGATGGCGGCGGCGCGAGGGAGACGGTGGAGGAGGCGGCACGATAGGGAAGACAAGTGTTCTTCCCTGGGAGATGGGGAAAGTTTATATACCTAGGGGACCTTTAGTCCCAGTCTGTGGCACCACCTGGGACTAAAAGGCCTTTAGTCCCGGGTCGTGGTACCACCCCGGACTAAAGGTATGACTTTTAGTTCCGGGTGGTGCCATGGCCCGGGACTAAAGGTTTTTTTTTGTTTTTACAATTCTAGTTTTTTGTTTTGTTGGTTTATCTTATAACTATGTTAATTATTATTAATTACATAGTAATGTACATGATAGGCAAAAAAATATTTAAAAATATCATCTGGATTCCCATTTGGCTTATTGTACACTTGAAAATTTTATACCATAAATTCTATTCTTTTCTTTTACAAATGTCAATTAATGTAAATAACGAGTACTATTTGACTTAATGCAAAAATATATTGGCCATCTTAAAAATAAAAAAGTGGTGGCTTTGTATATGAAGTATGTTTTTGCATCTATGTAACGTTAAGTTTTCGTTGTTGCATCATTAGTTGTCAAAATACACGTGTCCGATAATCCTGCGTCGAATAGAAAATCTATTAATTAAAATAATCATTATTTGACTAACTTTTAATATAGATGGACATTCGTCCTATTATTTGGAAAGATAAAACAAAAGAAAAGATGAAAAAATACATCTGTTACAGTTATTACATAAAGTGGTGAACTTTTTGACGTATGAAACCCTTGGTTATGATCATTCCCGAAACCATGGAGTGTCCTCTGCATTGAGCAGGATACTTGGATCTTTCGTCACGCTGAAGGGTGGGATTCGGTCATCCCTTTCATAATCTTCTGACATGTTTGACTTGTCCTCAATTTCCACGATGATTCTTTTCCCTGAAAGAACTACGTGGCGTTTTGGCTCTTTGTCAGTTGATTTGTCATCGGTTTTCCCTTTCTTGGGTTTTGTAGACATGTCCTTCACATAGAACACCTGATTCACATCAACAGCAAGCACAAATGGTTCATCTTTGTACCCAACACTATTTAGGTCCACTGTTGTCATCCCATACTCCTTGTCCATAGTTACCCCACTAGTCTTCACCCAATGGCACCAGAACAGAGCGACTTTAAAATTAGGAGCATAGTCTAGTACCCAAATTTCCTCTATGCGGCCATAGTATGTATGTCTCTTCCCATTTGGGTCTATGGCATCTACGCGGACACCACTGTTTTGATTTGTGCTATTTTTGTCTTGGGCAATGGTGTAAAATGTGTTTCCATTTATCTCGTACCCTTTGTACGTGAGGATGTGCCACGATGGTTGCCTTGAGAGCAAATACAATTGCTCATCTATAGTGTCGTCACCTTGACATTGTTTTCGTAACCAACCACCGAAAGTTTCCATGTGTTGACGCGTGATCCAATCTTCATTCTTCCCCAAGAATTTAGATCGTAGGGAATCCTTGTGTACCTTGATATACGGCTCCACCACAGATGAGTTTTGAAGAACCGTGTAGTGCGCTTTGTTGAAATAATTGTCCTCCGCACCAACATATGTTTTCTTTCCAAGTGTTCCCTTTCCACTAAGTCTGCCCTCGTGTCGCGATTCAAGAAGACCAATCGGGTCAAGGCCTGGAAAGAAGTCAACACAGAACTCAATGACCTCCTCTGTCCCGTAGCCCTGGACGATGCTTCCTTCTGGCCGAGCACGCTGGTGAACATATTCTTCAGTACTCCCATGAACCTCTCAAAGGGGAATATGTTGTGTACAAACACAGGACCGAGAATCTGGATCTCCTTGACCAGGTGAACAAGGAGGTGTGTCATGACATCAAAGAAGGATGGAGGAAACACCAACTCAAAGCTGACAAGACATTGAACCACATCATTCTGTAGAGTAGCTAGTTCCATTGGATTGATTGCCTTCTGAGAAATGGCATTGAGGAATGCACATAGCTTCACAGTGGCCAGACATACATGTGGAGGTAGAATTCCTCTTAAAGCAACTGGGAGCAACTGCGTCATAAGCACATGACAGTCGTGCGACTTTAAGTTTAGAAATCTCTTCTCTGACACATTTATTATACGCTTTATGTTGGACGAGAATCCAGATGGGACCTTCATGCTGCTAAGGCATTCAAACATGCTTTCCTTCTCTTCCTTGGTAAGGGTGTAGCTAGCAAGTCTTAAGTATTGACGTCCATCAGGTGTCTTCTCTGGATGCAGGTTGTCCTGTTCTTTCATAGTCTGCAAGTCCTGCCGTGCTTCATGTGAGTCCTTAGGCTTCCCGTAAACACCCATGAAACCTAGAAGGTTAACACAAATATTCTTTGTCACGTGCATCACGTCGATCGAATGGCGGACCTCAAGGATCTGCCAATACGGTAGCTCCCAAAATATCGACTTCTTCTTAAACACTGGTGTGTGACCAGCAACGTCTTTCGGTACAGGCTCGCTGCCCTGTCCCTTTCCAAAGACTACTTTCAGATCCTTGACCATCTCAAGTACATATTCTCCTGTTCTGTTGTGAGGCTTCTTCCGGTGGTCTGGCTTGCCATTAAAATGCTTTCCTTTCTTTCTAGCCTGGTGATTCGTAGAAAGAAACTGATGATGCCCAAGGTATACGACCTTTCTAGATTTTTTCAAATATACACTCTCAATGTCATCAAAACAGTGTGTGCATGCATTGTACCTCTTGTTTGTTTGTCCTGAGAGATTACTTAGAGCAGGCCAATCATTGATTGTTACGAATAACAATGCTCGCAGGTCAAAGTGCTCCTGTTTGTACTCATCCCACGTACGTACACCTGGTTTGCTCCATAAAAGCAGGAGTTCGTCAACTAATGGCCTTAGGTACACATCGATGTTGTTGCCAGGTTGCCTCGGGCCTTGGATGAGCACCAGCATCATAACAAACTTTCGCTTCATGCACAACCATGGAGGAAGGTTGTAGATACACAAAGTTACATGTCAGGTGCTATGACTACTGCTCTGGTCCCCAAAAGAATTAAAACCATCCGTACTTAAACCAAACCTTAAGTTTCGTGCGTCGTCTGCGAACTCCTTGTATTCTCTGTCTATTGCTCTCCACTGGGAACCATCAGCAGGATGTCTCAGCATGTTGTCTACCTTACGGTCTTCTTTTTGCCATCGCAACAACTTCACATGGTCCCTAATTCTGAATAGACGTTTCAGGCGTGGTATTATAGGAGCATACCACATAACCTTAGCAGGGATTTTCTTGATGGAATTTTCTTCGCCTTCAACATAGCCAGGGTCATCTCTCTTGATCTTATACCGAGAAGCTTTACATACGGGGAACACATTCAAATTCTTGTAGCCCTCAACACGGTAAAGGATGCAGTCATTAGGACATGCATGTATCTTCTCGATTTCTAATCCCAAAGGACAGGCAATATTTTTTGCTTCGTACGTAGTGCTGGGCAGTTCGTTACCCTTTGGAAGCATCTTTTTCTGGATCTTCAATAATTTCCCAAACGCCTTGTCGGATAGACCACTCTCTACCTTCCATTGTAGCAACTCCAGTCTTGTACCCAACTTATTTTATCCATCTTCGGCGGTCGGGTATAGTAATTGTTTGTGATCCTCCAGCATGTGGTCAAACTTAGCCTTTTCCTTTTTGCCCTCACAATCCATTTGTGCCTCACGAATGACATTAGCAAAAGCATCATCTTCATCCAATGCCTCTTCTGCCCCTGTCTCTTCTTCACCTTCTCCCATTTCAGTATCATTGAAGTCACCAAATTGAACGATGATGTTGTCAGGGCACAATTCTTCCTCTTCTTCACCTTCTTCCATCATAACCCCGGTTTCACCGTGCTTGGTCAGACAAATATAGCTTGGCATGAAACCTGACTTCAACAAGTGTGAGTGAATAATCCTTGAGTTTGAAAATTCCCTTAGATTCTGACACAGGACGCATGGACAACGCATGAAACCATCCTACTTGTTTGCATCGACCACTCTTAAGAAATAATGCACGCCATCAATGAACTTTTTGGAGCGGTGATCGACATTGTACATCCAATGTCGTGTCATCGTCTGCATATTAGATGACATATCACGTTACTAATTTTCTAATATTCGTAAATAAATTACAAAACAAACAAGTAATTTAACTTTAAAAAAGAAAGAGGATGACGATTTAATGAGTAAAATAAATTAAAGTTTGTGTGTTTGTGTGTGTGTTTTAATTGATTATTTGACCCAATATTCTATATTTTCTAGTTTTCCTAAATAAAATAAATTAAAAAATCCATGAGTTTTCCTAATTAATTATCCATGAAATATTTTCGAACGCATAATAGCAATAATAACCTTCCAACAAGTGAGATTATTAGAGGGCAAGAAAATGGCATACGATGCAATAAAACATAAGAGGACGGAGTAAGTAACCTTTCAAACAAGTAGAAGGATGCGTAGAAACGTCGAAATCGATCGATGACCGGAGACGAAGCAAAAACAAGCAAGAACACAACAAGAACACAAGAACAATGTGAGCTCTCGGGCAAATAGTGAGAGCTGGGGAAAGAAGAGAACAGTTCAAATAGGGCGTGGAGATTTAGCCCCGGTTGGTAACACCAACCCAGACTAAAGTCCACGATTTGCTCCCGGTTAGAGCCACCAACCGGGACAAATTCTTTAGTCCCGGTTGGTAACACCAACCGGGTAACCTTTAGTCCTGGTTGGTAAAGCTCTCTGCCTGACACGCCCTGGCAACCTAGCCGTTGGGCAGGGACCTTTAGTCTCGGTTGGTGTTTCCAACCAGGACTAAAGGTGTTTTTAGTATCGGACGCAAAATGAGACGGGACTAAAGGGGATTTCGGGCCATCGACCAAAGGCCGTTTGTGTAGTAGTGATGGCTGCAATCCAAGTTCGAAACTTAAATACATCCATTATTTATCTCTACTTGATTACACACATGAAGGTCACAAATAGGTTATGAGAGCCATACACGCTATACATATAGCGATCGTATCCTGGTAATTCATCAAATGATGCCTCTTGTTCCAGTAAAACGGGTAGGCACGATCAGTCTACACTTCTGTCAAAAAAAATCAACATCAGTGAGACACATATGGCGGCTATACATCCTGGTTGCTACATCCTCTATCTGCAGCTAGGAGTTTCATGGAAACTATCAAGCTCATTAAGAACATGTAAAGTATGTGTCCAAGATCAAGATACTTAATCTGATTACTAAAATATATCATTAGAGATTTAAGTCATATTGTCCTAACCAAGACCACAGCCAACCTTGTTGGTTCAAATGGGTGAAAACATATGTACAGGGACACTTGCAGAAACTGATGTTGTTCTACTGACAGATCTTTTGGCAAAAGAAAATATAGTAACAAAAATACATGGCACTGACCAAAAGTAGCAAGCTGAACATTCTGAACTTCATGGGTAAAAAGGATATAACTTCAGGTTCATTCTACTCCAAATAGACAACACTACAAGAGCCAAAAAAAAATCTATGAAGCAAAGAGACCAACCTCGTACTATTTGGTTAGTAGCTAGCACGTTGTAGAAACATATTCTCTTTATGCAGCTAGGAGTGCCCTGAAAATTACCAAACTCACAATATTTAGAATAGACATATAACACATGACTATGATCAAGATACCTAATCAGACTAACCCATAGCAACGAGCCAAGCCGATTACCAGATGCATGCAACTATGTTCAGCTTAAAATAGGTGAGAAACTATTACAAAGCAGTTTGAACACAGTAAAGCTTTTGGCTCCATTCCTATTATTTGACTGGCAGCCTTAGTTATTTAAATAATTTGTTTCTTTTATTAGTTAGCAGGAAAATATGTCTATTTAGTCCATATTTAACATTATTAAGCATTATGCAACTATGCCGCCATTTTATGCTAACTGTAATCTACGTACTGATTTGAGAAAGACAGATAATATCTTGCTAAATTTAAAATATGACATGGTTCAAAAGCTACATTCAGAGAGCAGTGAGTGAGACAAAATATTAAAACCATACTAATGTTAACCAAAGAATTCATCCACTGATAAGCTTACTGAATAGTAACTTAGTAATATAAGTATGCATCACAAGATAAGCTGAGTAACAGCACGTCCAACTTTCTTGATGGAGGAGCACACAAATATCAGCCAAAGCTGCAACCTCCTCAAACTAATAAACACACTCTAACAACTCTGAAGGAGACACCTCCTAGATTACCCTGATGATTTTGCAAAGTACACAGTCATCAACATTAAATACAAAAACAGGATTCCAATCAACAAAAATAATGTGCCACAATGAACTTGATGGCTAATCTAAACTACAAATATCCAATCATCTCAGATACATTGCCACCATATCTTGTTGAACGTGTGGAGTTTTTAGTAAGAGTAGGTTGCTTCCACATAATCATCTTGTCATTTGACCCTTGAAATATCTGTTTTATCCATTCATCATACGAAATTATTTTTGACTTTCCAACCAATAATATTATGAGGAATCAATAGAAATTTCAATTTTCAGTACAACATGGTACGTGTGGTAGAGATCAAATACTACTTGGCCAAAGCTATACATGCATACAAAAAATATTAGTAGATGCAAGGTAAAAATCTGGCTGCCACATATGCCTCGATTGATTTACTGTGAGACTTTAATATCAAAGGCATGAGGTACACTGGCCTATAGCAGAATGATGGGTATATATTCATGGCTCTTTATTAAAGTCAACCAGAATCCAAAGGCAACCAGACTGGCCTATAGCAGGGACTACAAAAGCAAGCACTGGAGAGGTTAAAGCGATTAATAAGAATTGCGGATTCCAGAGATGAAGCAAACCTGAGCTTTTATAGTAGATAGTATGAGCCATTGTGGAACTGATCCCGGCAGTTCCATGACAGGCAGTTCCTTGAGGCTGGCGCCAGACTTGTCTCTTGAGGAGCGTAGTCCAGAGCGTCATTTCCACCATGAGTGCCACTTTGAAGCGACAGAGTCGCCCAGACCCAGCCCGGACAAGAGACTGAGAGTAAGAGCAGACATCTGAAATTGAGCCAAATATCTCCTCATCGATGAGGTTGAGGAAGTCTGTGTCTGCCTGCTGCCGGAGTTGACTCGGGCCCGGAGCGGCGAGCAGAGACGTGCCATGAGGGCCGCCGTCACCGATGCCAGGAGAGTGGCAATACAGATCCGGCATCGAATTTTCTCTTCTTTGTGCTAAAATAAAATTTATCTAAGGGTTCCACGCATAAAATATCCAAACGTGATTCTTGTTTAAAGGCAATATGTTGGACGACGGGTTGATTTACTAAAAGTTTGAGGGTCTTTCTGCAAAATGTATAGAACCGCGTGTCAGCACCGGTGCGCCACCAATGCTCCGATTGTTGTGGTGCGAGCCGAACCGAGTGGGTTTTAATAACCCCGATATATAGAACTAAATAATACTGTACCAAATTATACTATAAGATGTTTTGTTATACTAATATCCACGTATCTGTGAACTTGATGAATAAACCTTGTTTAGTTGTTCGGTTGCAAGCATGGTTCAACAACGTGAGGTATGATGGGATCATGGGAGCTTCGATTTGATCGAAATGTGAGATTAGCGAAAAGGCATGTCGTGAGTTCCCACAGCACATATAAAATCCTTATGATTTGGCTGAGAACTCAAGTGGTAACTTGATTTTTAAGGGTGTTTTGGACTGTTCCACTCCACTTTTTTTCAGTTCCACACTATATTTTTTTAGCCAAACAACACTTTCAGTTTCGAGGAAAAAGTATGGAGTTGTGAGAGCACGGTACTCCATAAATTCCAGGGTTCTTTTTGGAGCTGCTCCACTATGGAGTTTGTGGAGCAGAGTTTGTGGAGCAGAGTTTGTAGAGCAGCCAATATGCCCGTGGATCCGATACATATATGTGTCAACTTCTATATCATCGCCAACTTGCTAGCAAACATATACATGTATTGTAATAGAGTCTGAAACATCTTAAGGTCGGAGTATATATTATCACTAGACATGAGTTGTGCTTGAACTTAGTTATAGAGACACCAGGGACTGAAAATATTCTAAAAAGTAAAAAAGAAAAGACCAAATAATCTGAAATGTTGATATTTTTTATACATTTAGTTAAACTTACCATATAATTTTACTCTGACTAAACATATACTCCCCCATCTAAATTATAAGACATCCTAAAAATCTTAGAGAGTCAAAACATCTCAAGCTTAACCGAAATTATAGATAAAATTATAAAGTTTTATGATATCATATATATATATATTATAAAAATATAATTGATGAAGAATCTAATAATACTTAGTTGACATCATAAATGTTATTATATTATTATATAAGTTTGGTCAAATTTGAAATATTTTATTTTTTTATATATTATTGAAATGTCTTATAATTTAGGATGATGGAGATAGTACTATATTTATTTTGTCTTTTAGACAAGGTAGTACGACATTCAGCTGATCATGACCAATCCACGATATTGGTTAGCGGACCTTAAATTTTCTTTCACTTCACTTATTTTTTGTCCACCTACAAATATTTTCGTAGCCCCTCTGCTAGTGACAACAATTTTCATTCCTCCTTATTTTTTATCCTTTCACAATGGAGAACAATTTTTGTTTGTCTCCTTTCTCTCTCACCATCATGAGGATGATGACTGCTTATGCGCATGTTGGATGATGCATGCAGACACATTCATGCATATAGTTGATTGTGGTTAGTTAGGAAACAATTTTCATCTTTGTTTTATTGTTTGAAATCGGCTAGGCAGCATGGACCGTTGAAAAATATTATACTTTTTGTTAGAATGGGCCTAATCTGTAGATTTGTTTTATGTATATTTGATCAGTTTTATCACATTAATTTATATAATATGATTCACATGTGAAATTGTTTTGCTTGATTGATTATATGTGATAAAACATACCCTCGAGTGCTTCTTTTATCTGTTTTCATGTAGAAGTGGTCTAGCTCATTGATGTTGGTCCTATTTGGATACTCTAGCTCAGCTAGAAGTTAAAGTTACTTTGTAGGATTGTAGCCTAGGACTGGCCCTAAACTAGGTCTAACTGAAAAAGTGCTTAGATGTAAGGGTTAGAATGATAATAAAGATATTTTTTTTGTAAAAATTTAAGTGGACCCCACTAGAACTAGCCCGAAAAAGAAATTTTAGTGAACCCCACAAGAACTAGTCCAAACAATCATTTCTTTTTTTTAGAGTACACAGTACAACACAGACACTCAACACGCACGCACACTCACCCCTACGAACACACGCACGTAAACCCTACCCCTATTGTCAGGTACGAAGGTAAGGGGTACCCTAAACCCTTCGATAAATTAACGCTAAACATAGCAACCATTTTTAAGGCAGGGACTAGCCCACTACTCCGTAAGGCGCGGCCCATCGCTCGAGGCCCCCCTCTACACCAGCTGCGGCGAAAAGCCACGGGCCGGCCCACTTCGACGAAAAATGACGGACCGAGGGGGCGAGCGAACGACCCCCGGCTCCACCTCGATGACGGACCGAGGGGGCGAGCGAACGACCCCCGGCTCCACCTCGATGACGGACCGAGGGGGCGAGCGAACGATCCCCGGCTCCACCTCGATGACGGACCGAGGGGGCGAGCGAACGACCCCCGGCTCCACCTCGACGACGGACCGAGGGGGCGAGCGAACGACCCCCAGCTCCACCTCGACGATGGACCGAGGGGGCGAGCGAACGACCCCCCCGGCTCCACCTCGATGACGGACCGAGGGGGCGAGCGAACGACCCCCGGCTCCACCTCGACGACGGACCGAGGGGGCGAGCGAACGACCCCCCGGCTCCACCTCGACGACGAAGGACGGACGAGGGGTCGAACAATCGACCCCCCGACCTCTACCTCGACCTCTCCGACCCCGTCTCTGCACCGACCCCGTCGACGCCTCGACCTCTACCTCGACCGGGGGTCGAGCGGACGACCCTCGGACGAGGGGCTCGATTAACCCAACTGCTCCCGGCATGGGTTAAAGTGAACCTACCTAACGACATGGGCGCCCGCGTCCGCTGTCAAATCCGCCAACTCCCCGTCAGGTCCCCGATTCCTGTCCACTGTGCCGCCACTGTCGCCACTACGCGAGTACGGACTGCAACAGTACCCCTCAGAAAGTGAACAGTGCGACCCTCGACGACGATTTCGGGAATGCGACAGAGCCACGCAGGGCTCGACCCCCTCCCTCGATCGGGGGGTTCAACCCCGCTCTCCAACAACTCTAGTACGGAAGCAGTCCCGTCCGACTCGTCCTGCTTTAGTCGTGGGATTCGTGCCCGCCTGTGGACGCTGTGCTGCGACGACTTCTACTGCCGCCACGACCGGGGACGACAGAAGGACGGGAAGGCCATGCCGCCACAGTGCTCAACGTCTCTCTACCAACACTGTGCCGCGGATACGCCGCCCATACCTCTACAGTTAGGACCCTGTATCCTCGGACCTCCCCTTGGTCTATAAAAGGGGACGCCGAGGTAGAGTATGGGGGGGCTGGGTCATCATCTTCTTCTTTTTCTGGGACGGTCAGAGCCTGAAACCTCCAGGACCTCAGTTCAGACTCTGACACTCCACACTCCACACTCCCCGCCACTCGATCGACCCCTCGGGTGGCCGACTCCGTGTAACACGGCTTGTACCCCCCCTGTACGAGCACGCTTTGGGTGCGAGATAATACAAGTCATCCTCCCCCCGCTGGACGTAGGACCTTCTTTGCCCGAACCAGGATAAACCTTGTGTCCATCTTGCATCACGTCTGAGAGAGGGAGCACGCGATATACAAATTTACTCGTTGGTGGTCTTGACCCCCGGGTCATAACACCGACAGTTGGCGCGCCAGATAGGGAGATTCGCGTGTCGATCAACTCCGAACTACTCTCTCAGATGGATTCTACCATCCCGTCGTTCCCGTTCACCACCATCATCTGGTTCGGCAGTCTAGGGTTCGTTTCCACGGACCAGGGCGACTTCATAGTCTTTCCCTCTGCCCGTGGCCTAGACGTCAGCAGCTCCGCTGCACCAGAGCCAGCAAGGATCAGGCGGCGGTCCCTCCGCTTGCGCCTCTGGCCTACGATCAGGAGGAGGCGCGAGCGGCTCCGACGCGCTCGCCGTCGTGCAAGCTCTGGGGCACCGGATGCCGTTCCCCCGGTCCCAGTTGGCGACACGGCCCCTTCTCCTAGGGGTCCGCTTGACCCACGCTTGTGGGCCGAGGGCGGGCGTCTCCCCGAGCGGGACTTCGGCTCTGCCACGTCGTCGTCCCCGGAGGCTCCCGTGGCCTCTCCGACACCCTCGATCCCGTCACCACCGCGTGACCCGTTCCCGTACGGGCTCCGCAACAGTGCCGGACTCTACTCTGCTTTCGCAGGGTTGCGGATACGTACATACGACGAGTCTCCATGGACTCCGTCGTGGGCGACGACCGATCCCGTCACCACCACTTCACCGGGCGAGCCAGAACTGCCCCGTACGTGGGGCACGTTACGGCGGCGCCTGGAGGAGGAAGAAAGGGATAGGCTCTTCCCCCACTTCTACCACGCCGACCCCGACTCGGACTCTCCCGACGAGAGTTACGACTCCACTCGGGAATGCTTCCACCTTGACGAGCAAACCGACCTCCAGGACGACGTCGATGATACCGCGGCCACCGGCACGAGATGCCATCCCCCCAAGTCCTGATAGAGCCGATCCACCCCCCGACGTCCAGATTACACAGGTCCGAGAGCTTCTCAGCAAGCTCGAGGAGGAGCGCCTGCGTCTTCAGCAGCTCGAACACGCCCTCGAGGGCAATCGAGGGCGTCCTCAGGGTGGAGGAGCTCGCGAGTGGGCCCGGGAAGTCCACCGGCAGATCGTCGAGGAGGGGAACGTCGAACCCCGAGTCTTCAACCGCGCCAGCCAGAATGTCGTAGCAGCCGCGATGCTGCTCCGCGACATGCCGGCGCCATCGACCCCCCAGGCACGGCGTATCAGGGACGAAATCCAGGGGCTTCTCCAAACTGCGGCCGTGCAGCAGGCGGAGAGCTCGGCCTCGAGGCGTCGAGGGGCTTCCTCTGAGCGACAAGCAGCGCCCCCTCGACAAAATCGGGAGGTCTCCGTCCACCAAAACAAGGCGCCCCAGGGCCAGGTCGAGCGACGACCGGTTCAGGAACGCCTCGTCGACGACCTCCCCCCTCGGGTGAACAATCGACGTCGGTACGGCGACACCGAGGCTCGAGGCTACAGCGCTCACCGAGGTGGGCGCTACGACAGCGACGAAGATCGATGCCGGTCTCCGGAGCCGCCGGGGCCCCGAGTCTTCGGTAGAACCATCCGGCGGGCCTCCCTGCCCGTACGTTTCCGACCACCCACCAGCCTGGTCAAGTACAACGGCGAAACCAAGCCAGAATTCTGGCTTGCTGACTTCAGGCTGGCATGCCAGCTGGGTGGAGCCAACAATGACCTCGTCATCATCCGGCAACTCCCATTGTTCCTTTCCGACACCGCTCGGAGGTGGCTCGAGGAGCTACCCCCGGACTTGATCCAGGACTGGTCTGACCTGGTCCGGATCTTCGAGGGCAACTTCAAGGGCACCTATGAGCGGCCGAGCAACCCCTGGGACCTTCGCAGCTGCAAGAAGAAGCCAGGGGAGACCCTCCGTGCCTTCACCCGCCGATTCTCGAAGCAGCACACCGCGCTGACCCACATCTCCGACCACGAGGTCATCACGGCGTTCATCGCCGGGACAACCTGCAAGGAGTTGGTGCGGGAGCTGGGGCGAAACACCCCCAAGACCGCCAACGAGCTCATGGACGTCATCGCCAACTACGCAGCTGGCGAAGAAGCCGTTGGCGCTTTCTTCTAGATTCCTCCAGGGAAGGGGAAGGGCAACGCGGATGAGCCCGGGGGCTCGGACGATGGGCCCAAGAGAAACAAGGGGCCCAGAAGGAACAACGACGGCAACGACGGCAACGGCAGCCGGAAGAAGAAGAAGAAGAACCAACCGGGCCGACGCAACGTCGAGCCCAACGTCGAGCGCGACGACGAGCCCGACGACCTTGTCGCTGCGGCGGACAAGAAGAAGCCTCGAGGGCCCCCTCCCGACGGGGGCGTCTTCGATAAAATGCTGAAAGAACCTTGCCCCTATCATATGGGGCCGGCCAACCACCGCCTCGAGGACTGCCGCATGCTCCGAAAGCACTTCGTCCCTCCTGGCTTCAGGAGAGATGACGGCAAGGAAGACCCGCCCTGTGACGCCCACGTCAAGGGTGATGTCAAAAAAGGAGGCTTCCCCGAGATCCATGACTGCTACATGATCTACGGGGGACCCTCGACTCGCCTCACCACGCGCCAGCGCAAGAGGGAGCGTCGAGAGGTTTTTTCCGTTCGGGCCCAAGCCCCACGGTACCTCGACTGGTCCCAAACGCCGATCACCTTCGATCAGGACGACCACCCCGAGCACATCCCCAACGCGGGGGCTTACCCGCTCGTCGTCGGCCCGATCATCCTCAACACCCGCCTCACCAAGGTGCTCATGGATGGGGGGAGCAGACTCAACATCATCTACGCCGAGACCCTCGACCTCCTGGGGATCCCGAGGACTATGCTCCTGCCCAGCGCGGGGGGGTTCCACGGGATAGTCCCGGGGAAGAAGGCACTCCCGATCGGCCGCATCAAGCTACCGGTCTGTTTCGGCGTCCCCTCGAACTTCCGAAAGGAAGAGCTGACCTTTGAGGTAGTCGCGTGGCGAGGCACCTACCACGCCATCATCGGTAGACCGGGATACGCCAAGTTCATGGCGGTCCCGAACTACACCTACCTCAAGCTCAAGATGCCCGGGCCCTCGGGGGTCATCACCGTCGACATCTCCTACGAGCACGCATACGACTGCGACGTCGAGTGCATGGAAAAAGCCGAGGCCCGTGAGGATTCGGCTATCCTCACGGCCCTCGATGACTTGTCCGGAGAGATCTCCGATCCCAAGCGACACGCTGGCAACTTCAAGCCGGCGGAAGACACGAAGACCGCCCCGCTCGATCCCGGCCTCGCGGATGGGAAGGTGCTGACGATCAGTGCCACCCTCGAGCCCAAATAGGAAGCAGTGCTCGTCGACTTTCTCCGTGCGAATGCCGACGTGTTCGCATGGAGTCCCTCGGACATGCCGGGCATTCCGAGGGAGGTCGCCGAGCACTCCTTGGACATCCGAGCCGGGTCCAAACCTGTGAAGCAACACATGCGCCACTTCGACGAGGAGAAGCGCAGGATCATCGGGGAGGAGGTCGACAAGCTTCTGAAAGCCGGATTCATCAAGAAGGTGCATCATCCCGAGTGGTTAGCTAATCCCGTGCTTGTAAAGAAAAAGAATGGGAAGGATAGGATGTGTGTAGACTACACCAGTTTGAATAAAGCATGTCCTAAAGTTCCTTTTCCTTTACCACGCATCAATCAAATAGTAGATTCCACTTCGGGATGTGAAACCCTTTGCTTCCTTGATGCGTATTCCGGCTACCACCAAATAAAGATGAAGGAGTCCGATCAGCTCGCGACCTCATTCATCACTCCCTTCAGCATGTTTTGCTACCTCACCATGCCCTTCGGCTTGCGGAACGCCGGGGCCACCTACCAGCGATGCATGCTCCACGTCTTCGGGAAACACATAGGGCCGACCGTCAAGGCCTACATCGATGACATCGTGGTCAAGTCCAGAACCGTCGGAAACTTGGTCGGAGACCTCGAGATCGCGTTTGAGTGCCTCAGGGATAATCGCATAAAACTAAACCCTGAGAAGTGTGTCTTCAGGGTCCCCCGAGGCATGCTCTTCTGGGTCCCCCGGGGGCCCCTCCTGCTCTATGTCGCAGCAACTACCCAGGTAGTCAGCGCGGTCATAGTAGTCGAGAGGGAGGAGGAAGGACACACCCTGCCGGTTCAGAGGCCTATCTACTTCGTGAGCGAGGTCCTTTCCGAGACCAAGACGAGGTACCCCCACATCCAGAAGCTGCTGTACGCGGTCGTCCTCACTCGGCGTAAGCTCAAACACTATTTCCTGGGCCACCCGGTCACTGTGGTTTCATCTTTCCCCCTCGGAGAGATAATCCAGAACCGGGAGGCATCGGGAAGGATCGCCAAGTGGTCGGCCGAACTCATGGGGGAGACCCTCTCCTACGCCCCTCGGAAGGCTCTCAAGTCTCAGGTACTGGCACATTTCGTTGCAGAATGGACCGACACCCAACTACCCCCAGCGCAGGTTCAGAGCGAGCTCTGGACCATGTACTTCGACGGGTCGTTGATGAAGACGGGAGCAGGCGCCGGATTGTTATTCATATCATCCTCAGGGGTCCATATGCGCTATGTCATCCGCCTCCACTTCCCCGCCTCCAACAACGTCGCCGAGTACGAGGCCCTCGTCAACGGCCTGCGCATCGCCATCGAGCTCGGGGTTCGACGCCTCGACGTGCGAGGGGACTCTCAGTTGGTGATCGACCAAGTGATGAAAGACTCGAGCTGCCACGACCCTAAGATGAAAGCCTACTGCAAGGAGGTCCGAAGGCTCGAGGACAAGTTCTATGGCCTCGAGCTCAACCACGTAGCCCGTCGATACAACGAAGCTGCCGACGAGCTGGTCAAAATCGCGTCTACTCGAGGCACGGTCCCTCCCGACGTCTTCTCGAGGCATCTACACACGCCGTCCGTCGACCTGGACTCGGGGGCTCCCGCCCTCGAGCAAGGGGTCGACCCACCCCCCTCGACCGATCCCCCTCGAGCGGGGGAGAGGTCATGGAGATCGATGGGGCAGTCGCAGCGCCAACCCCTCCGACGGATTGGCGCGCGCCTTACCTCAAGTACCTGACGCGAGGCGAACTCCCGGAAGACCGCACGGAAGCCCGTCGAGTAGCTCGACGGGCCAAAACCTACGTCCTATACGGGGATGGCCGCGAACTATATCGACGAAGCCCGTCGGGTGTACTTCAACGCTGCCTCACCCTCGAGGAGGGGAGGGCATTGCTGAAGGATCTACACTCGGGGGCTTGTGGCCACCACGCGGCGCCGAGAACGCTAGTAGGAAGTGCCTTTCGACAGGGCTTCTACTGGCCGATGGCCGTCGACGACGCCACCAAACTCGTTCGATCCTGCCAGGGATGCCAATTCTACGCCAGGCAGACCCACCTACCCGCCCAAGCTCTTCAGATGATACCCATAACTTGGCCGTTCGCAGTATGGGGGCTCGACATGGTCGGCCCCTTGAAAAAAACCAAGGGTGGGCACACTCACCTTCTCGTGGCTATCGACAAGTTCTCGAAGTGGATCGAGACTCGACCCATCGCCAACATCCAGTCTCGACAAGCCGTGCTATTCTTCACCGACATCATCCACCGCTTCGGGGTCCCCAACGTCATCATCACCGACAATGGCACGCAGTTCACCGGCCAAAAGTTCCGACCATCACCACATCAGGGTGAATTGGTCCGCAGTTGCCCACCCTCGAACTAACGGTCAGGTCGAGCGTGCCAATGGTATGGTTTTGCAGGGCCTCAAGCCAAGGATCTTCGATCGGCTGAACAGGCATGGCAGGAGATGGGTCGATGAGCTGCCCGCTGTGCTATGGAGTCTCCGAACGACACCAAGTCGAGCCACGAGGTTCTCTCCATTCTTCTTGGTCTATGGGTCCGAGGCCGTCCTCCCCACCGACCTTGAGTACGGGTCCCCTCAACTAAAGGCCTACAACGAGCAAGCCAACACGGTAGCCCGAGAAGACTCCCTCGACCAGCTCGAGGAAGCCCGTCACATGGCCCTCTTCAAGTCGGCTCAGTACCAGCAGACGCTGCGGCGCTACCACGACAAAAACGTGCGCAAAAGGGACCTCAACGTCGGCGACCTCGTTCTGCGCCGTCGACAAAGCAACAAGGGGCGTCACAAGTTGACACCACCTTGGGAGGGACCCTTCATCGTGGCAGAGGTGCTGAAGCCCGGCACTTACAAACTGAAGAACGAGAAGGGCGAGATCTTCACCAACGCGTGGAACATCGAACAGCTACGTCGCTTCTATCCCTGAGGCCCCAGGGCCTTGTACATTTTCGCATTTATGTACAAATTCTCGAATGAATAAAATGTTCTCGAAACACATTTCACGTTCGTTCGTAGCTCGAGGGTAGCCTCGACTTTGCCCGGACAAAGTCGAGCTCCCCTCGGGGGCTGACAGGAGGGCACCCCCCTCCTAAGTCCCCGAAAAACCCGAACGATTTTTTGAAACTCGACTCTCCCTCTCGTTCTTTCCCTCGAGTACGCCTCAGAACTAAGTAAAGGCTCCTTGAACTCCCTAAGGGTCGAGGGTGTCGTCGAGCCAGGGCCTCACCTACGCCCTAGGGCTACGGTATCCCCGCTCGCCACCCCCTTCCAGGGATACGAGTGTGCGTCGAATGCTTAGTTCACAAGCGTCGACTTAGGCAAAGAAAAGTAGAGAGAGCTCGAGAAGTAGAAATAATGAGACGAACCCGTCTACAGCACTAAGGTAGCCTCGACTTTGCCCCAGCAAAGTCGAGCCTCCCTCGGGGCTAACAGGGGGGGCACCCCCCCTCCTAAGTCTCCGAAAAACTCGATTTTTTGAAACTCGACTCTCCCGCTCGTTCTTTCCCTCGAGTACGCTTCATAACTAAGCAAAGACACCTCGAACTCCCTAAGGGTCGCGGGTGCCGTCGAGCCAGGGACTCACCTACGCCCCAGGGCTACGGTATCCCCGCTCGCCACCCCCCTTCCAGGGATACGAGCGTGCGTCGAACACTTAGTTCACAAGCGTCGACTCAGGAAAAGAAAAGTAGAGAGAGCTCGAAAAAACAAAAATAACTATGTGCATCTCGATCAAAATGCATTATACACAAAAAGCCCTCGAGGGCTTGGCATTGTATCAGTACAAAAGCCTAACTATTACATGGACCTTCTTGTCCAGATATGGCTCGCAGGCCCGGGGCTACCCGTCGACACCTTCCGAGGGCTACTCGTCCACCGAGGGGATCACCTCGGGCTCGAAGAGTCTCGCCAGCAGGCCTCCAGGCACCTCTGCGTGATCCATCAACTCCTGGCACTTCGCATCGTTCTCTTCCTCGGTCAGCTTCGGGTCGGTGGCGAACTCGTCGACAACGAGGTTGAGGTCCACGTCGTAGAGCGAGTTGACGACCGCGAGGGCCCGCTTCACGCCCACATGCAGGGCGGCTCGGACGTTCTCCGTCACCCCCCGCGTCATGGAGTAGAAGCGGCGCAGCAGGGAGTCCCCTCGAGCATCCCCCTCGACCTCTGGCTCCGGCCCGACCGAGAGGTCGTCGCAGAAGGTGTTGATGGCGGCCGCAAGAGTCGCGTTGAGGTTCGCCTCAGTGCCGAGGAGGCCCTGAAGATTGTCCAGATCCTTGTGGGCGCGGGCGTTCTCCTTCGCGAGCTCTGCCAAAACAAGCACGCAATAGTCAAAACCCAAAAAAGCAGAAAGAGGGTCGAGACAGGACAGATTCTCCAACACCCTCGAAGCACTCACCTTGGGCCTGCACGTCCAAGGTGGAGTAGGCCCGCTCGGTCTCCTCGAGCTGGCGGCGGACGACGACAAGGTTGGAGGACTGATCCTTGACCTTGGCCTCGAGGCCCTCGATGGTTTTGCCTGCGTCGTCGAGGGCCCTCTTCTGGTTCATCGCCACCACGCCCAAGGAGGTCGCGCGGGTCCGAGCCTTCTCCTCCGAGGTGGCCAACGTGTCGCGCTCGTGGAAGACGGCGTCGAGGTCTCCCCGGAGCCCTCGGATGCTTTCCGTCGCCCGGGCCAGCTCCTCCCTCAGCCGGGCGGCCTCCTCCTCGGCCTTGCGCTTGGCCTCGAGGGCAGCATCCCGCTCCCGCCCGACGGTGACGGTCGACTGAAGGCCGATGTCGAGTTTCCCTTGCGCCGACGACAAAGCCGCCCAGGCTTCCTTCTGGATGGCCTCGTAGCCGGCCTTCGCATGGGCGACCTTCGACTCGGCATCCTTCTGGACAGCCGCCGTCTCAGCCTTCGCGTGGGCGACCTCATCCCCCGCCCTATCCAGCGAGGCGAAGAGGGTCGAGAGTTGTCCCTGTACCCGGAGAATGTACTGGGACTTCTCGTAGGACCTCACCCGCAGCGACTGACGAGGATAAAAACGAAGACCGTCAACAATCGGCAGCCAGACAATTCAAGTACAATCTAAGGTAGAACAAAACCTACCTCCATCCTCTCGCGTATGTCCGCGGCGGCGACCTCCGCAGCGCGACGTACCGAGTGCTCGAACAAGACCCGATACTCCTCGACGTGTTCCCACCGTCGGAGCTCGGCCTGGTCGTCGAGCGTAAGGAAAAGCCGCTCGGGGTCTCGAGGGTCCACCAGCTCGAGGACCTCCTGGCCCCACGCCACGCTGCGGACGGTGATCCTCTCCTCGACCGTCCCCGTGACGCCCTCGCGCAGGTCCCCCCCTCCTCGATAAGCGGAAAGGGGTGAGGCTTCTTCCGCCTGTCCTCTCCCGTCCTCTGGGCCACCTCGCGAGGACGTCGACGGCCCCACCAGGCCATCGCCACCGGTAGAAGAAGACCCCGGCAAGTAGAGCGACCCTGCGCGATGAAGGACTCGAAAAAGTAAATACCCAGCAAGGCAAACCCACTACGTTCCGAGTGAGTCAAAGTGTGACTTACCTCGAGACAACGGCCACCCAACCTCGAGGGAAGGCCGAGCCACCTCCGGCTCCGCCCGAGGAGCCGCGACGATGGCCATTTCCGCCGGGTCCACCAGCTCGGCCACCATCTGGTCCACCTGGGCGGGGGTGGACTCCATCAACATCCCGCCCTGCGCCGGCGCGGGCCTTCCCTCGGCGCGCTCGACCGGACCCCCCGCCTCGAGCTCCGGTGTCGTCGAGGGGCCCTCGGGCGCGGCGGCGGACGTGCCCTCGTGCTCGAGCCGGAGTCGAGCCTCCAGCGCAGCCAGGCCCTCGGGCCAACGCCCCGGCGTTGGGTCAGCTGGAGCCTCTCCCTCGTTCACGGGGAGCTGGGGCCCGACCACCGCCACCTCCTCGGCCGCGACCGCCGTCGGCGGAAGCTCCGCGCCCCCCGGGGCGCCAGATGCGACTTCTTCCGACGGCCGCGTGGGCGCCACGACCGTCGCTTCGGCGGCCACCGCCGGCGGGCTCGCCTCCTTCGCCGTCTGAGCAGGCGCCGAGGCCCCCTGCGCCTTCCCCCGCGCCATCGCCTCCTGGGCCGTGGCCGCCAATGCCGCCTCGGGGGTAAGCGTCGAAAGGGGCGGGGCGGTAGGACCGACCTCGGCGGCTGCTTGGACCGCAGCCCCCACCTTCAGCTTTTTGGCGGGGGCGAGGGGCGCGGCTCCCTGCGGGCGCTTCGACCTGAAAAAGAAACACGTGTGCAACGATAGGCACGGGTCATTATCGACAAAAAGAAATGCAGACAACGTCCATGAAAGCGACTTACCCCCTCGGAGCCCGGCGCTTCGGCGCCGTGACCGTCGGGCTGGTCGAGCCCTTGAGCACCACTGCCCAGGGGGCGGGGGTCGAGGCGGCTCTCGGCACCGTCTCCCGGACAGGGGCCGGTGGCGCCACCATCGTCTTCTTGCCGGCCCCCGCCTGCACCGCCGGGCCCGGCGCCCGTGCGCTCGACGCAGCAGGCGTCGGGGGTCCGCTCGGTCGACCCCCCGACGGCGACGCCACCTTCGTCCCCTTGCCGGTCCCCGCCAGCGCCGACAGGCCCAGCGCCCATGCGCTCGACGCGGCGGGCGTCGGGGGCTCGCTCGATCGACCCCCCGACGAGGCTCGCGACGTCTGCGAGCGCGTCTGCCGCGGCACAACTTCTTGAGAAGCCATGGGGCGCTCCGCCCGTGGCCCAGCTTCGACTGTAGGGGCCGACCTCGAGGTCGACCCCTCCCCTCCACCAGTTGCAACGGCCGCCTGTTCAGGCGCCGTCTCCTCCTCCTCCAAATCGCTCCAGTTCGTCACCTCCTCTTCCTCATCCTCCTCGTCCTCCTCTTCCGAGGGCGACAACTCCTCCTCGAGGCCCTCCCGCCTCTGTTGGGCCCGCCGCTGATTCCTCATCTCTCTCTCCCGGGCCCTCTTGGACGTCTTCGCCTTGGCTTTGTCCCTGTCGGCCTTCTGCTTCTCCGCGCGGAGGCGATTCGCCTCTTTCGTGGCCCGGACCTCCTTCACCGGCGGAGGCGAGGGGCGGTAGGACACATTCCCCTGCGGAATGCAAGGCAGTTAGAGCACGAGTAGAGAGGACGGAAGGGGCGAGCGCGAGGACTCTAATCGGAGGAAAGGACCTTACCAGCTCAAAGAAGCCCTCGTCCGGCTTCATGGGGATCTTCGCGATGTTCTTGGGGTCGAACGACCCCGCGAAGAAGCGGCGGACGCGGCTGACCACCCTGTCCGGGGCTAGCTCTTCTTCGACGAAGCGACAGCCCGAGAGATCGACCCCCGGACCCATCTCGTCGATGCGGAGGGGTCGAGCCATCAGCGGCACAACCCGCCGTCGGTGGAACGCCGACGCGACGATCTCCGCGGTAAGCCCCTTCTCCTTCAGACGCCTGAGTGCGTCCAATAAGCCGTTGAGGCGGCTCTGCTTGTCCGTCGGGACGCCATATCCCCAGCGGTCGGGCTCGGCATCGAGTGTCCTCCCGGTGTACGCCCGGAGCAGATCGTCGTCGTTCCTCAGGTAGAACCACCCGGAGTGCCATCCGGAGTGGCTCGAGGACGGCTTCGCCGGGAGCCAACACTTCGTCCGCTTGACGGAGATGCTGCAGCACCCGGCCCTGACCCTCCGGCGGGTACCAGTGGTGACCGAGGCGTGGAAGATGCTGGCCTTGAAGATATGGAGCCACAGCTCCCAGTGGGGCTCGATCCCCAGGTAGCCTTCGCACACCGCGGCGAAGACCGCTGCCTGGCTGACGCCGTTGGGGGTAAGGTGCTGGAGCTCCACGCCGTAGTAGTAGAGGAGCGCGCGCAGAAAGCGGCTGGGTGGGGCACCCAGTCCCGCTCGGTGGAAGACCTCGAACGACACCACGTACCCCTCCGGCGGGTTGGGCTCGGCGTGGTCTCGCGGCGGAAGCATCCACTCCGGCCTCTCCGCCGTGGTAACGGGCCGGAGAAGACCACTCTCCACCAACCCCGCCAGATGCGAGTGACGGACCGAAGAGGCGGGCCAGTCATCGGCGCCAACGAGCTCGAAATTGGCCATAGGGACGGTGGTTTGCTCAGACTTAGGGGCGGACGGTACGTTCCCTATCTTTCTCTTTCTCTCTCTTTCTCGCTCGCGCAGAGTTCCGGCTCGCGGGATGCCTAAGGCAGAGGCGGAGAGGAGAAGGCTAGGAAGACGAAGGCAAGGAGGCGGGGAAGGCGAGTGCGCGGAAAGAGCACCCAACTCCTCACCTTCGCTACTTATACGCGGGAGGCCAACGGACGGGTCCGGCAACAGGCAAGAGAATCTCCGCATTTAATTCGCCTGTACTCCCTTCCTCGTATTCCCTCCAGGATAAGGCGACCCATCCCATCATCGGGCTCCGCGCCGCACTCCGCCCTGCAACCGCCACTATTGCGCCGAACGGACATCGCCTAAAAAGGCGCGCGGCCGGAGACGTCGTCTTCGAGGGTAAAGAATCTTGAGGCAGCGAGAGCTGGCCCTCGAAAGAGGGTTCGACAGCTACCCTCAAGTACCCGAGGCCAGAAATGACCTCTGGTTAGGACCTCGGTCCACCCCCAAAATCTCGAGGGGACAAAGGCCGGCCTACGAACAGGCTCGATAGCCCCCCGCGAGTACCCGAGGCCTGACGGGGCCTCGGGTCGTCAACTATGGTTCGTTCCATGGCCTCGAAGGGGTAAAGGCTGGCCCGTCCGGGGGTTCGACAGCCTCCCTCGAGAGCTCCGGCACAGGTATGTCCCCAAGTTCAATACAATAACCACCTGCTTTTCCCCTCGGCAGTCCACAAGGCAGGACTCCTCCTCCTGAGGATAGCGTCGGATGACGAACCATCCGTCAAATCTTGAGGGAGCGAAGGCTGGCCCTTACATAGGGTTTGACAGCCGCCCTCGAGTACCTGAGGTCAGGAAGGACCCATGGTTAACGGACTCCGGTCCACCCCCAAATCTTGAGGGAGCGAAGGCTGGCTCCACGAATGGAGTTCGATAGCCGCCCTCGAGTACACGAGTCAGGGATGTCCCGGTAGCTCGAGAACGAACTCTCGAGGCTCCCTGGGACATATCCGAGGCATACCTAGGAACACCTAAGGATCCCTACGCTGGGAGGCATCGAGCCACCAACTCCTATCGAATGGGGTTGGCACCTTGGTGGTCCACATGGTCGTGCTTGGTAAGCCGTACGGCTTGCTTAACAATGAGAACGCCTCCGGGCCACTAGTCGACCCCTATCGAACGGGGTACGAGTTTTCACTCGGATTTTTACCCGTACAGGGCACCATTTCTAATGGACTCATGCCCGAGAACAGCTCACCGAGGACTTCACGCTCGTCCTAACGAGGATAGCACGATGCTCTTCACCCCACAATCCGAACGAAAGGATCCGTGGGAAGGACGCTATGAGGTAGTGAAGGCCTAGCCATTCGAGGGCTCGAGGGCCCGACTACGCACGGCACCCCTCGACGAAAGAGGGTCGAAAAACTCGTAACCTGGCAGACAGAGTCGACCTCTCGGGCGGGGCGCTCTGACTCCAGTTGTGCTCGAGGGAGCGAAGGCTGGCCCTCGGTAGGGTTCGACAGCCGCCCTCAAACACTTCTCTTTTCAGGGAAAGGAATGAGATTGACCCCTCGACAGGGTGCCACGTCTCCAGGTATCCTTAAAAGACCCCTCTACACAACGTATTTTAGCCCCAGAGGAGTTCTAAATCACTCCTCTGGGGCCTCGGGGGCTACCACCGCGGGGTGCGCTCGCGCGCACCCCGCGGAGAATCGGACTTCTCATTAACCCTGCAGGCCAAGGACAAAACCTCCGGGCAATCCTTACTCCCTCCGAGAAACGCGTATCATAGCCCCAGAGGAGTTCTAAATCACTCCTCTGGGGCCTCGGGGGCTACTGTCGAGTACGAAGGTAAGGGGTACCCTAAACCCTTCGATAAATTAACGCTAAACATAACAACCATTTTTAAGGCAGGGACCAGCCCACTAATCCGTAAGGCGCGGCCCATCGCTCGAGGGCCCCCTCTACACCAGCTGCGGCGACAAGCCACGGGCCGGCCCACTTCGACGAAAAATGACGGACCGAGGGGGCGAGCGAACGACCCCCGGCTCTACCTCGACGACGGACCGAGGGGGCGAGCGAACGACCCCCGGCTCCACCTCGACGACGGACCGAGGGGGCGAGCGAACGACCCCCCGGCTCCACCTCGATGACAGACCGAGGGGGCGAGCGAACGACCCCCCGGCTCCACCTCGATGACAGACCGAGGGGGCGAGCGAACGACCCCCGGCTCCACCTCGACGACGGACCGAGGGGGCGAGCGAACGACCCCCGGCTCCACCTCGACGACGGACCGAGGGGGCGAGCGAACGACCCCCGGCTCCACCTCGACGACGAAGGACGGACGAGGGGTCGAACAATCGACCCCCCGACCTCTACCTCAACGACGAAGGACGGACGAGGGGTCGAACAATCGACCCCCCGACCTCTACCTCGACCTCTCCGACCCCGTCTCTGCACCGACCCCATCGACGCCTCGACCTCTACCTCGACCGGGGGTCGACCGGACGACCCTCGGACGAGGGGCTCGATTAACCCAACTGCTCCCGGCATGGGTTAAAGTGAACCTACCTAACGACATGGGCGCCCGCGTCCGCTGTCAAATCCGCCAACTCCTCGTCAGGTCCTCGATTCCTGTCCACTGTGCCGCCATTGTCGCCACTTACGCGAGTACGGACTGCAACAGTACCCCTCGGAAAGTGAACAGTGCGACCCTCGACGACGATTTCGGGAATGCGACAGAGCCACGCAGGGCTCGACCCCCTCCCTCGACCGGGGGGCTCGACCCCGCTCTCCAACAACTCCAGTACGGAAGCAGTCCGGTCCGACTCGTCCCGCTTCAGCCGTGGGATTCGTGCCCGCCTGTGGACGCTGTGCTGCGACGACTTCTACTGCCGCCACGACCGGGGACGCCAGAAGGACGGGAAGGCCATGCCGCCACAGTGCTCAACGTCTCTCCGCCAACACTGTGCCGCGGATACGCCGCCCATACCTCTACAGTTAGGACCCTGTATCCTCGGACCTCCCCTTGGTCTATAAAAGGGGACGCCGAGGTAGAGTATGGGGGGGCTGGGTCATCATCTTCTTCTTTTTCTGGGACGGTCAGAGCCTGAAACCTCTGGGACCCCAGTTCAGACTCTGACACTCCACACTTCACACTCCCCGCCACTCGATCGACCCCTCGGGTGGCCGACTCCGTGTAACACGGCTTGTACCCCTGTACGAGCACGCTTTGGGTGCGAGATAATACAAGTCATCCTTCCCCCGCTGGACGTAGGACCTTCTTTGCCCGAACCAGGATAAACCTTGTGTCCATCTTGCATCACGTCTGAGAGAGGGAGCACGCGATATACAAATTTACTCGTTGGTGATCTTGACCCCCGGGTCATAACACCGACACCTATAAGCACCTTCGAAGGACTGAGCCGACAAATCTTGAAGTTCACGAAGTCACCACAGGCGCCTCATTGTCGACGGAAACATCGCCTACCACTTAATGTGTAACGTCGGAAAATCCTGAAATAAATCCAGAATAAAGTGTCGCACCCAGGATTTGAACCTTGGGTGGGAGCCCCCAAACCAATGGTCTTTGTCTTTGCGCCGTGAACCCCTTGACCAAAAAATAATCATTTCTTAGTGGAGATAGTTTTTTTGGATGAGATAGTTGTAATTAGCTGAATCGAGCCCTCCTGTTTGGATACATGTATGCTAGTTAAGTTTAAACTAGGTCTAACTAGAGCAGTTCTCTTGGATTAGTGATACGGAAATATGGCTCTCAAGTCTCAAAGTATGGCTGCCGCAAGTTTTGAGGTAAGTAATCCGGTGAGCTACAGTGTCCCTGAACAGTACGGATGGAGAAGAGTTCGAACTATTTTTTTTCCGGCTCTTCTTGTTGCCGTGATCGGCGAGGCATTTTCATTTTGTTTTTGTTTTTCCTCTTTTTTCCCAAACCGTCGCTGCCAGCTCCAGGTTTTTTTTGCCCTGATCCACGCTCCCGGAAATAGGTAAAAGAAATATACATATACATACTTTTCTCTATTTAGTTTAGGATTTCTATCAAGATCCATGATTGCTATTTAGATCACGATTTGTATTTGTTCTGATGGGACTCCATGTTACGCTAGACAAAAGTTATTCAGCACGGATTATTATATATATAAGTCCATACCGAAGAAACTCTCTAATACGCGGTGGTTAGAGAAAGAGGCGAACAAAAAATGTGGATGGATCAAAAATTAGAGGAAGAGATGTACCCTTTAAAAAGGGAGTGACTACACATCTTTCGGTTGATTTTATTTCAATCCATCAACTAGTTTTGTGTCTAATCATTTCATGACACGTAAGTTGTGAAACCTGATCAGAATATGATAGATAAAGGGAAAAAATTCATCTAGAATTTTCAGTGACGTAAGACAATAAAAATTGATTGAAGTTTCAACAAATATCACCCATATCTTATTCAATTGGCAACCTCCTGCTTACATGCATGCAGCAACAACCCTCACGTGAATATCGCATGAAAAAGTTAAGTATTGATTGATATTAAAAAAAAGAATAGATCAAAGCTCTCCTAGAATAGAATGAGAAATAAATAATAGGGATATTGATAATAATGTAACCACAAAAACTGAAAACACTGAAATGAAGAACAACTAATAGATATGATTCAAGTAGGTAGCCATCTGAAAGGGCAAAGTGAAAATACTGGTAACCTCAATCTCGAAATGAATAATATGTAAACAATAATTAAATCCACTAATTTAGACAGGCATTTGTGAAGAACAACTAATATCTAGGATTTACGAAGCCATATATGAACCTGAAAGGGAGACTGGAAAATTGAATATATGAATTCATTAAACTGAAAATAATGGAAATATTAAAACTAAAACAGAGTTTGTAATGGACTCAATCAACTGGACGTAATGGAAACATAAAACTGAAAAAGAAATTCCAAAAATTAGATAGCTGAAACTGAACATTGACAGTACATATCATTATTGCTTGAAAATGACACATCATACAATTACAACTTGTAAAAGTTGCACAACAAGAAAAAAAATTTAACAATGTGTGCAAAAACACCAAAATGACTTAAACTAAAATAAATTAAAAAGAACAAACTGAATAACAGGATATTGCTCAATATAAAAAACAATGATATATATTGGAAAAAACAAAAACTAATGAACATATTGAAAGGAAGCAAACAGTAAAATTATCTACCAACCACAGTGCATAATATAGGCAGTGTGCAAGTCTACACAGACCACTTAGCAGGATTCCAATCACTGCTCACTAGTGCTTTATTAGAATCACCTTTTGTGCAACACATCAATTTAACTGTAGTTGTTTAATTCCTGAATGTGTGGGAGCACAACGAATCAATAATCACACAGTGATGTGCCTTCAGAGCTCAAGCTACTGCACGCAATAAACAAAAAAAAACAACTCACAGGAGATCAGAGCACTGCTCCATGAACCTCTCCAACGGCCTGCACTCTAACTTCATTCAAGTAGCAGACATCAACGTTGACGCTCTTCTCCTCATAGCCACAACTTGCTGCCACTTAGTCCAACCCATTCACCTTCCCTTGATACACCCTTTGACCCCGGACATCCGTACACACAAAAATTGTTGACAAGAAAAACGAACGAAAATCCAAAATCATCTGAGATATGGATGACAACACGCCCCTCCCGTTCAGTTTGCGACGAAGACGATGAGTGAAGCAAGTGACGTCGACGTCCGGCGCCGGACACCTTCGCGGCTCTGCATTCGTCAAGCACCAAGTGGACTGTCTCTCCTCCGATGAGCACCTAAGGCATGTGTGAATCGAGCAGCAGAATAAAACATATTAATTCGTCAAGAAGATTAAGTGACATCTGATCGCTAGCTCGCAAAGACATGAATCTATAAACAATCTCAACCACACAAAAGTGAATGAAAACATAACATGATATCATCCGAGAGTTATTTAGAAACCCCTTAAAAAAATGGATAGACCGAATTTTTTATCTTTTTATCATTAAACTTGGTAACGTACTAATGAAATAGACCCATGACTTTAGGTCAACAATAGATGCTACAAAGGTCATGCAAATATACACATGGTGAGGTTCACGGGATGACTTGAACTTCAATCAAAACAAGCAAGTCGTCTGTCTGTCTATTGTCTAGGGACAAAATTCAACATGTCACCATCGGTCCAACATCAGCTGCTATGTGCATGCCGTGTAATTTGCGATGTCATGAGCAGGAAGGTTAGAAGAACAGGTCAACGCAACGCAGCCGGAGCTTCAGGCGAAACTGACGGTGACGGAACCCCAGCTCGATTGCTCGATTTTTTTTCCCTGTTCTTTTCTTTTCCGAGCACCAGAATAATACGAGTACAGATCAACACCTGGGCCCGTGACGGGGAGCGTCGTGCGTGCAAATCATTTCTTGAGATCGCTTCGCGATAGTATTTGTGTCTGTAGCGCCTACTAACTAATAATTGGTCCCGACAAGGCCACTTTGTACTATTGTTAATTAATGCTGCTAGTGATGCCCAAGGCTGGATTTATCGTCGGACACTTGCTTCTTTTTTGCTGTTCTTTTCATTACCCTTTTTGCTTTGCGTGGGCAAAGGCGGATTAACAAGCAAAGGCGATGTTAACTAACTATTTTACTTATTATGTTAGGTTTTGTTTGCTCTGCAGGCCATCTTGAGTTAAAAAAATATATAGATGTAGTAATGTGTAAACCGACACGAGGTCCCGGAATGAATAATATAAGTATTTACTTTACAAATAAAATATCACCCGCTTGTCCAATTTACCACTTAACAAGTTTTTCTCTTTCTTTTTTTTCCATAGGAGCTAAAACTCAACTTGCACCCCCGCATATTTTTAAGAGATATACTAGACTGATTAAAATGATAACTACGATAGTAAATCAAATTAGTCTTATATGGTTATTTAGACGTAGGACAAACTTAAAGAGTAATTTGAACATTTTCTTTTTATACATAACTATACCGAAAAAAGTCCAAAACACAAACCATGAACCATATCATTATACCTTGTAATTACCTCCTTTGGCGCGGCGAATCACGAACAAGTCACTGGGGAAACATTCCAACGAGGTGGCTCGTTGAGACGGTCAAGAGAAGCAATCTGTTCACCGAGCCATCCGACAACTCACAAGAATTTTGTTACTGTACATACGAACAGTATAATACTACTGTACACCTCCCATTACAAAGTTTGTACTTATCTCAGCCAAATGACAAGTCTTCCCGGGACCCGGGGTACCTTTTTCTTTTGGTCAAACGTAGCCATCACCCAACAGCCCAACCAGCTACAGCCAGCATTCTAAACACACCCCGCGTGGGCCCCGCACGCCAGTTGCCAGTTCACCCCCACGTGGGCCCCGCACGCCAGTGGCCATCACGACCGCGACCCGTCACCCGCCGCGTGACGTTACCCCGCCCGTTCACTACAGACCGTTACCACGGTCGTTTCAAAACCAGCCAACCACGCGCCGCCACGTGGGCGCGTCGGCCACGGCTGCTCGGGAGCCCGCGGGTGAGCGGACCGCGCTCACCACCGGCTACCTGTACTACCTGGCTTTGCGTACGGTAGTGGGGAAGTGGTGGTGCGCTCAGCCGACGCACGCACACGCACACACAGCACAGCACAGCGAAGCCCACGAGAGAAGATCCGCCCTCTCCGGCGGCCCTCCCTCCTCCGGTCCTCCCCGTTGCTGCCCTCACCGACGTCGAGGCTGTTGAGAGAAGGCGGCGGCGGGTGTGTCCGGTGAGGTAGCTGGGGACGCGCCGGCTCGTGCTGACCTTCGAAGCTCTGGAGGCGCTGAAAGCGGCGGCCCAGCGGGCGATGGGGTGGGCTTCCTGCTGCAAGAGGTCGGACGGGTGAGTGGTTGCCAACTAGCCGTGCCTGCCGAGTTTTGCCTTGCAGTTGAGGTCTCGGTGCGGGTTTGGGGTTATGAGTTTGGGTTGTGCTCGGTTTTGGGGAGAACCGGAGATGGGGGATGGTCAAATGGTACAAACTTTTTTTTTCTTCCTCCTTATTTGATTTGTGCGTCACTGTTGTAGACTGGGATTTTTGGGGGGAGCTGATTGTGTGCTTTTCACGCCTTCACCTGTGTTCAACTTCTTCAACACACAGAAAAGTTTGTCTATTTGGGTGGTGTCTTGTCTTCAGTGGCAATTGATTTGGTTAACGAGAAAGGATCAGAGATGGGAGATAATCGTGTGAGCTTGATGCATATTTCTGTGGGTTGGTTCGTACAGCTCTTCGTTGAATGATCCCTAAATATAATGAGTAATCACATCTTGTTTCGACCGAATGGAAGGACAAAGCTTGAATATCTGAACTTCTGCATCGTTTCGAATTTCACTGTTTATCTGTTTTCACTGCAAATATTAGTCTTGAGTTACGGGCAGATCAGGTTGAAGAAGGTAATAAAGCTAATTTTAAGTTGCTTGTTCAGAGTGTGCTCCAATTTGGGAGGAGTTGGGGGTGAAGTGAATGACCTTTGGGGGGCTCCATTAGTACTTCTCCTTTTTTTGTACCATGCATTCTTCTAGTAACTGCTGCCCCGTCACTTGATTGAATTAATTTTGGTTTGTTGTGTTCTTAGGGCTGAACCTGGTAGGAGGAAGAAGAAGAAGGACACAGCGTGGCGGATCTTCTCACTGAAGGAGCTTCAGTCAGCAACGAACAATTTCAATTATGATAACAAGCTCGGCGAGGGTGGGTTTGGCAGTGTCTACTGGGGCCAGCTCTGGGATGGATCACAGGTGCAGTCTCTACTGTGTCACTGTCTACACAACTTTTTTTTGCTGTAGTGTTAGCTTCTGGTGACTGTTTTCTTTTTTTGGATCTAAAACAGCTGGCATTTTTTGTACTTTTGGTAAGAACAGGACAACCATCAACGGACCTCCTGATGTTGATGATTGTATCTTAACTGATTCAATCTCATCTTGGAGTAATATTTTTAGTTCTAGCAGTATTTGAAATCTAAAATGGTAGTTTTCAGAGCTGTTCTTTGAATATTCTTTTGAAGATGATATCATGGCCATCCAGATTATACCTTAGCTTGAGGCCATGTCAACCACAAACTTTTTGGTCTCATTAGAGCACTGTTAGTGTGTTACTTCTGCTATCACCCGATCATATAACTAGACAGGCAAATTTTTAGGTGTGTACACACAACATAGTTGAGAGGGGAAAAGGCAAGTTAAGTATCAGCCAATCAGAGTCCTGGCAAATTAGACTACTTCAGCTAATTGTTTTTACTCTGGTAAACCTATGCTCGTATAAGTTTGCATTGTTCATGCTAGATGCTACACCTATATATATTGTGGCTAGATAAAAATTAGGGCTATTGACACAATCTGCCTTTTTTTATAAGCAACAATCTGCCTAAATTGGTATATCATAAGGTTAATATTTTTCTTTTCTGTGGGATTTTGAGCTACGTGCTCTTTGTGGGCTCATTGATATGCTTTTGCTGCACACTTTGAGTTATTGTTTCAATACCAGTTTCTTAAGGGACCCCGTATGTTTTATGTACTCTTTACTCCATGAAAGGGATTTCATATCGTCTGGAACTTACCACTTCACTCTTTAATAACACAAACAGATTGCCGTGAAGAGGCTCAAGAGTTGGAGCAACAAAGCTGAAAGAGAATTTGCTGTCGAGGTGGAGATTTTGGCACGAGTGAGGCACAAGAGCCTTTTAAGCTTGCGCGGATATTGTGCTGAAGGCCAGGAACGCTTGATAGTCTATGATTATATGCCAAACCTGAGCATACACTCTCAACTTCATGGACAGCACGCAGCAGAGTGCAATCTCAGTTGGGAAAGAAGAATGAAGATCGCCGTCGATTCTGCAGAAGGGATCGCGTAAGCCACACAACATCATTGTTCATGTTTATCCTCACGACATCAACCAAACTTCAGCAATCTTATTATTTAAAATTCTTTCATCTTGCAGTTATCTGCATCACTATGCCACGCCGCATATCATTCATAGAGATGTCAAGGCAAGCAATGTTCTGCTGGATTCAAATTTCCAAGCTCGGGTTGCTGACTTTGGGTTTGCCAAGTTAATTCCAGATGGTGCAACACATGTCACCACAAAGGTGAAAGGCACACTCGGTTATCTCGCACCAGAGTATGCAATGCTTGGGAAGGCCTCTGAAAGCTGCGATGTCTTCAGTTTCGGAATTATGCTCCTAGAGCTTGCCAGCGGGAAGAAGCCAGTTGAGAAGCTTAACCCCACCACAAAGCAAACCATAACTGAGTGGGCTCTTCCTCTAGCTCGTGACAAAAAGTTCAAGGAGATTGCTGATCCAAAGCTCAAGGATAGCTTTGTAGAGGATGAGCTGAAGCGAATGGTGCTTGTTGGGCTCGCCTGTTCTCAGGACAAACCAGAGCAGAGACCCATAATGTTTGAAGTCGTTGAGCTGCTCAAAGGAGAATCTACTGAGAAGCTTTCCAACCTGGAGAACGATGATCTGTTCAAGCCTGATAGCTCATTCCAGGGCTCATCCGGACCTGATAGTTCAGATTGCATTACCGAGGAGAAGAGTCCCAAAGCAGATGCGATAGAGGAGGCAGCTGATTCCAGTGAGACGGTTCCCTCAGCAAGGTAGTGTTGTCAGTAGGTGCCCTGAGCTTCCCTGCCTGGGAGAAATGTGTTTGTCAGTGTATTTTTGTGGTTATTCCTTGCTATTAGCAAGTTAATTTGGGAGCTTCCTTGCCCAGTTCTCCTATGTGCTGTCATCTCTTCATGTTGGCATGGTTCTATTGGGTTGTAAAATTCTGTAAATCTGGGCCTGATTTCATCTGTAGCAAGCTGTTCACTGAATCACTGCACTGCTGTTAGCGTTTAGCTACTTCAGTCCATTAATGATTTGTGTGCAAGTCCATCATGTCATTTTTTGGGGGGTTTCATCATGTATAATTATCACTAGTTTTCATACGAATTTTTATTGTTATATAAACGCTTCTTTTGCAACGGTCTTCACAAAAAAAAATGCAAAGACTGATTTGTTCAGACACGAGCACTGCAATGAAGTTTGGAAGGAAAAAAAACAGTCCCCACTCCCCAGGGCTATAGCCGCCTCCCGCTGAAATGGCCACCCACCTTTCCCTTTCAAAGGAAAGGATTAGAAGCTGGAACAAATCACCTTTCCCTTTCAAAGGAAAGGATTAGAAGCTCGAACAAATCATGCTAGTTGTCGGATACCTGAGAATTGGGTACTCTAACACCGTACTTCACAAAAACAAAATCACCCTCGGGGCCTCTCCGCCCCGTCCGATCGAGGGTGACGCCATCACCCTCGGGGACTCTCCACCCCGTCCAACCGAGGGTGATGTCAACACCCTCGGAGGCTCTCCGCCTCGTCCGAGCTAGGGCGACGTCATCCGTGACGCCACCTTCCCTCGGGGGCTCTCTGTCTTGTCCGAGCTAGGGCGACGTCATCCGTGACGCCACCTTCCCTCGGGGGCTCTCTGTCTTGTCCGAGCTAGGGCGACGTCATCCGTGACGACACCTTCCCTCGGAGGCTCTCCGCCTCGTCCGAACTACTTCATCAGGCGAAGGCACACAGCGCCGCTCATCCTCTTCACTATTAGGTTGCAACCAACCAGGCGTGGTGTGCCATGACTACCCCAACCCTAAAGGACTAGGCCATGCTACCTAATCCCTGAATGACACTCGTCATGCCTTCACCAGCATGCACAGGTCATGCGTACAGGGATTATCCCATGCGCCGCACTGTACGACGGAACGCAGGGTGCTTGGCCCTGTGTTGCCAACCCCCGCCCATGCCCTAATCAAGGAACATAAGGTCTCCCGATTACGAGGCACATGGCTACAGCTTCCCACAGGGCGAACAGTCCCAAAGGCGTATCTACAGGCGCAATCTTCCCCGGGAAGGAGGCGGACGAGGGCACCCCTAAGTCAGCGACATGCACCAGGCGGTAGGCACACGTTTTTCTCCTCTCTTTATATTGTACCCTGCCTTCTCTTCGTACGTATAAAGGGAGAGAATGGACCCCCTCTCACGATCTCTCGACTCTCAGAACACTCGGAATCACACACACTCACACTCGCATTCACGCGAACTCTCACCAGAACCAAGAACACCATACGCACGAGACCTGGAAACTAGCTTCCCTCTCTCCATCGCTTGTAGCTCCCCTCTACGAGTACCCCTGGACGTAGGGCGTTCGTGTCCAAACCAGTATACATCTTTGTGTCCTCGCGTAACCATCCGATATCCGACACGCTTAAAAATTTACTAGTTGGCTGTTTAGACCCGTCATTTTAGACACCGATACTAGTGCTCAAGGAACAAATAAATACCGATTGGGCCACACCTGACATGATCATATATGTCAGTGCCCATAACCAGGTCCAGGTGCATAGTGTAGTGGAATCTGCATACAGGTTGATGTGGTTCACCAGACCTGAGATAATTTAGTGGAAATGGTGTGATACAAAACAAGGTGCACTTCCAGTACAGTTACTATGCTAATACAATTAACTAAAATGTGAGTCATCTTCGGTATGAGAAAAGAGCAACAAGACAAAGAAACAGTTCAAATGTAAACAAAAGCAGCATAAATTAGCACATTCACCTAACATCCATATAACAGTGGTAATTAAGTTACTTCAACACTAGTTGTGATATCTCTAATTAGACATACATCGGTAAAAATCTGCATTGTTTATTTACTGTGTCTGAGTTCTAAACTCAAAGGCAGAGAAAAGGGTCATCGTAATTAAAATCAAACGCTAATCTGAGGGCCCAACCACTGCCTCCTTCCTGACCAAGCCGGGAAAACTTGTACCCCAATTTTTTGCTTCCGCTTGCCCATTTTGTATTCTCCAACGCCATCATCTTCGAGAACAGCTCTTCTGGTTTATAGGGTTTTCGCAATTCCATCACGATATTCATCTTCTCCAATACCTGGGCGTTTTCGGCAATAAACATAAGGAAAACAAATTCACTTTCATCCCCATGGAAGTCACGAAACGCCAGCGCCTTGAGACGTGACTGGACACACTTGATGGGCCCAGCCTTCTGCCAGAATTTGAGACCTAGGTTGCTTGTGGGCTCCTTAGTTGGTTCTGACTGCAATTTAGATTCACAGTTTAGCCATATATATATGCAACAATAGTGGTGATATTGTGGGGGATGATAAAATAGCTGAGCATGCAACACAATATTATAAAAACCTGTTTGGATCTACCATCAAACCCAAGGTGTCCTCATGGACCCTAATTGTTGGTCACCTACTGAGAAGATCACTGAAACTGAAAATGAGTTGAATGAACCTTTTACTATGGAGGACATTAAAGAAGCCATCTTCTCTATGGAGAAAAGCACGCCCCGGCCCTAATCATATGCCTATTGCATTTATCAACACTGTTGGGAATTCATTAGAGATGACATACATTCAATGTTAATGGAGTTTCATGAAAATAAATTGGACATTGGGAGTATAAACTACGGGTAATTACCCTACTTCCCAAAATCAAGAATGCGAGCAAAATCCAACAATACAGACCTATATGTCTGATCACTGTCATTTACAAAATCTTCATCAAAACCTTATGCTTAGGTTCGAGAAAGTCATGAACAAACTTATCAAAACCTTATTTCTGGCGAGATATTTAGTGTGCACTGAAACACAAGTTTCCTGGTCTATATGATATGTACTACACAAAAATGCCAGGTGAATGAACTTTGCTGTAAAAACTGCAGGTTGGATTTCTGAAGGTGGTTAGATGGCCTGTAGGACTAGCTTAAACGCCTACGTGATATTATCTTCAGATACAAAGTGAATGAAGCAAAACATGTTGCAAGTTGGGACTGGGAGAAAACTGGGAATTTTAGTGTCAAATTTAGTGCCCTGTTATAAAATACGTGAGTTATTTTTTGGATATCTGTCAGACCTTCCTCATTAAACCAATATTGTAGGTGATTGAAATGGATCCTCCCAAAAGAACAGGCTGACATGGTTGGTTTGGCTGCAGTTTGCTAGGCCATTTGGAGAACAAGAAACTCTATTTGCGTTGAGAGGAAAAGGGTTAAAGCGCCTACTGAGATTATCTGTTTGATTTGTTCTATGCTAATATATTTGGCAGGGCTTTAGAAGAAAAAAAAAAGTGACTCAGATGGAACATTGAGCGGCAACTCTGAAGTGGCTTTACACTTTCACCAACAAGTCCAGCAGGAGGGAGATGAATCGCAGGCAACCATCAAGATTGGAATTATTTAGTAGTTTGCTGGAAAGGAAGACAGACGCCGGTAGCCTGCGTGCCGTAGCAGCCCTCTCTGGCTTGTAATAAGTTGAACTGGGTTTAGTGGTAACTTCTGTTGTGTCTGTCTGGACCTCGGTTTTCTCTCGGGTGGAGTAGACACCGGCGGTTTGGGTTGCTCCATTGGCTGAGCCCTTTGTGCTCGGTCTGGAGGGCAATATGAGGTTTCGGGTCTTAAACTAGTCAGACAGATGGCATGAAAGTTTATAATTTTGTTACTACCTATAATGAAATTTGGTTCATCCGTGTTGGAAAAAAGAAATTATATGCATATGCAACAATAACGCAGTGCTACAAAGTGGCAAATAAATAAATGATAACGATGAAAATGTCAAATGAAAAAAATGGAAAATAGGTCAAATTTACCTGGATACATAATGTCTCAACGTTGGGAAAGCACTTGAGGAAACTCGGTAGCATCTCCACTTCATTTTGAACTCCGAAATGCAGATGGAGCGCCAACATCCGCACGCTTGGAACAGTGGTTTTGGGACTCGGCTTTGTTCCCATCTGCAGTAAACAAAGAAACGGATTCACCCCATCATGTTAGACACAGATCAGTAGATATAGTATGTCAACTATTGACAGAAAGAAAGAAGGGAAATTAGAACCTTGATGACAGTGTTGCCAATCTCCAGCACGTGTACACCCGGCTCCAAATATCCCAGTATGCTCAACTGCGGTGCATGGCCAATCCCAATCTTAACTCTTCGCTGACTAGGGGGGCACCTCCAGATGAAGCAGCGCTCAAGGGATCGGCAATCCACTATCGCCACTTCTTCGATAAGGGCTAGGCAGAACTGTGCACAGCGTAGGCTATGGCTGGAAAGACGGGCGCGCAACTTTTGCACGCTTCCAACAATGGCGAGGACCTCAAGCACGGGGCTAGCGGCGAGAAGGAAGTCGAGGTCGCGGCCCTCCAGCGCGATGCCACCGAGGACTAGCTCCTGAAGCCTGGGGAGGGAGGCACCGCACGGGAGGGTGGTGGTGTCGACGAACCTCCAAGCGCCGAGGTACAGGCGGCGGAGGGAAGCGCAGCTGAAGAGCGCGGCGGGGAGGCGCAGCTCGGTATAGGGCCAGGGGCGGTTAACGAAGGCGAGCTCCTCTACGCCCTTGGTGGCGAGGAACTGGAACCAGCGAGCGAGCACGGCGCGGTCCGCATCGACGGCTTTGATGAACTGGCAAGAGAGGCTGACGAAGGGGAACGGCCCGGGGTGCGCGCGGAGAGCGGCGGAGACGGCTCGGCGCACGGCGCGCGTGACGGCGTCGGGTCGCGGGGAGCGGCCCTCCGCGCCCCGAGAGCCAGAGTCCGCGCCAGCGCGTGGAGAGCACGGTGGTACGGGCCCCGTCCTTGGTGGGGAGGCGGACGAGGATGCGGCGAAGGAGGTCGTCGGGGAGACCGCTGATGCGATCGACTCCTCCGCCTTCCTCGTCGTCGTCGGCGGCGGCCCACGAGAGAATGGGGGCGGTGGAGACCGGCGGTTTGGAGAGGTAGGAGTAGATGAACCCGAGCACGGTGTTCTGGTAGAGGGACAGCGTGCCCGGATCCAGCCCGTGTCGCATCGCCACCGGCGTTGTGTCCTCCGTGCTGATAAAGCTGCCCGGCGGCGGCCAGCAACAGTGGGCGGGGAGGCGAGTCGCCATGCCGGCGCCGCCGCAAGGTGTCGCCGTGTAGGTTTTTTTTTTTTTATCTTGGAAAGCTAGTTTCCATCAGTGACCGGCTCCAGGAATATCCCCGAGACAAGCCTGGTAATAGAGGCAGAGACTTGGCTCACGAAGACAGGTGAACCAGAGCAATCCATGCTCGCTTCAAACAAAGCAAGGCGATCAGCCACCTTGTTGCAGTTCTTCGGACAGTGCCGAATAATACAATAATTAAAAGAGACCCTGATAAAATCTCTGATATGTTTGAACAGACACCCATCCACACTAAACTCTAGTTCTTGATAAAATCTCTGATATGTTTGAACAGACATCCATCCACACTAAACTCTAGTTCCTCTGACGTAAGGTCTTTCACAAGCTCAGATGCATCAGATTCCATAACGATTCTTGACATTTCCAATTGATGAACCCTTTCTAAGCTATATAAGGCTGCTAATGCTTTTGTCTGAATTGGACTTGTCACTCTCTTTAATTTACCATATCCTCCTTAAAGAAAATGACCATTATTATCTCTAGCAACAAAGCCCCAACCCCCCTGACCCGAGACAACTTTGAAGGCAACATCAATATTAACTTTGTACATATTTTCTGGCGGAGGTTCCCAACTTGCTGTCTTTTTCTGCTGGGCATGTGTCCCTACCATCCTCTTCTTTTCAAACTGTGCAACCCAGTAGGTCACTAGAGAACCCACCTCTGAGGCCATGGCCTTCCTTTCCCCGGCATTTGCTTTATTTCTTACTGACCACCAATTCCATAAAAAAACAGAGATCTGTGTTTGAATTGGCAGTGGAAAAGACCAAATTTTCTGCATCATATCCTTTCCAGAACAGCAAGTCATTAAAATCAGACGATACTCCTCCAAATTCAAAGACCTCCAGCATTGTTTGACTTCTTTGCACTTGAAAAAAAGATGCCCACAATCTTCATCCAGTCTATGACACATGGGGCAAAGGGTATCCGCCTTTATTCCTCTTCTGACCAGATTTCGCTGTGTTGATAAACTATTATGAGCTAAGCGCCACAGAAACATTTTTAACTTATTAGGACCCTCCATTTTCCAAATCTTCTCCCATCTGAAAAGACCTTGCTCGCCAACAGCTGAAGCTGAAGACTCCGCATTTCTGCCCCACTCATTTTCTCTTCCCTGGATCGCCAATCAATATGCTGATCTAACTGAGAATACCCCTTTTTGTCATAATGCCAAGCAGGCCTGTCCTCCAGTTTACCCTCAGTTTCAGAATAGCCTCAGCGTCAAACTCAGAAAAAATATCTTGCACTAGTGCCTCATCCCAATCTCCTGTGTCCGGATCCAGCAAATTCGCCATCCGTGCCAGGACCACAGAACCTCTAAAGGTAGCTGGTTTACACGTACTTCCATGTGGGATCCAAAGATCAGACCAAATATTCACTGATTCCCCATTCCCTATCCGCCAGATAATCCCTTCTCCTAACAATTCGGCCCCTTTCAAGATACTTCTCCATGTATAAGAAATCCCATCATGTGGTTCGCATTGTAGGATGCTACCATTAGGGAAATATTTAGCCTTTAGAACTTGGCTGCACAAGGTTCCCGGGAACACCAGAATTCGCCACGCTTGCCTAGCAAGCATGGCAATATTAAAAAGATAAAGATCCCGGAATCCCAAACCCCCCTTATACTTTGGTAAAGTCAATTTCTCCCAAGCTAACCAGTGCATCTTATGTTCCTTGTCATTCTGGCTCCACCACCATCTTCCAACCATAGAATTTAGTTCGTCACATAAGCCTTTTGTCAACTCAAAACACGACATAGCATAGGTTGGAATGGCTTGAGCCACAACTTTAATTAGGATTTTCTTTCCAGCCTTGGATAACAATTTTTCCTGCCATCCTTGGATTCTTAGCCACATCTTCTTCTTAATATATTCAAAGGCCTTTTTCCTTGATTTACCAATAGACACAGGGAGGCCTAGATATCTCTCATTCTTCGCCTCTTGTTGGATGTTTAGAACCTGTCTCACATCATGCATATGGTCTGAACTTGTGTTTGGGCTGAACAGGGCAGAAGATTTATCTCTATTTATAACCTGTTCTGAGGCACACTCATAGACCATTAAAATCCTTTTTAGATCGTGTGCGTCACTGCTACAAGCGCGCATGAGGATAAGTGAATCATCAGCAAAGAAAAGGTGATTCATCCTTGGAGCAGCCCTACAGACTCTAATGCCCTCAATTTTTCCTTCATCCTGCGCTCTCTACAGTAAAGCCGATAACCCTTCTGCACAAAGGATGAAAAGGTAAGGGGACAGAGGATCCCCTTGACGAAGCCCCCGCTGTGGGTGGATACGATTGGAAAATTCCCCATTCAGCCTAACACAATAGCTCACTATTGTAACACATTTCATTACTTTTCCAACCCACTGTTCAGAAAACCCCAGCTTTAGCATCATTTTCTCCAAAAAATTCCACTCCACTCTGTCATAAGCCTTACTCATATCTAGTTTGATCGCAGCAACTCCATTCGTCCCCTTCCTCCTTTGGTTCAAATAATGTGTCAACTAGGCCAATAGAACGTTATCAGTTATGAGTCTTCCAGGGACAAAGGCACTCTGAGATGAAGAAATGATTTCCGGCAATACCCCCTTCAATCTATTGGCCAAAACCTTTGAAACAAGCTTGTACACCACATTACACAGACTGATAGGCCTTAGATCCTTTAGCTTTTTTGGTGATGCTGTCTTTGGGATGAGAACTATTACTGTATCATTCCAGCCCACCGGCATAGGAGCCCCATTCAACACATGCAATACCTCCTCTTAAACCTTGGAACCCACCAGCGACCAGAATCTCTTATAGAAAACCACAGGCATGCCATCAGACCCTGGTGCTTTCAAGTCACCCATGTCCTTCAAAGCTTCCCATATCTCATCATTTGAGAAATGTACAACAAGTTTCTCATTCATCCTCCGAGTTACCTTAACTTGTACATAGTCAAGCACTTCCTCAATATTGGAACCTGTAGAGGACAGAAAGAGGTGTTGATATTGATTAGCAATAAAGGTCTTCAACAGATTCCCCGCCACCTCTCCCCCTTCATCATCTTTCAGTTTGTTTATTGTGTTCCTCCTTCTCCTTTCTGAGGCTTGAGTATGGAAGAACTTCGTGTTCCTATCTCCCTTGGCCAACCATGTTGAGTGCGCGTGTTGTTTCCAGTAAGTATGCTGCTGATCCAGAAGCCTCTCAAGCTTGTATCTCAGAAGATGTTCTTTATTTATTTGCTCTTGCGATATAGCAGCCCTCCTCCACCGATCCAACTCTCTTTTGGAATTTTTAACTCTTTTCTCAAGGGCCCCCAGCACCTCCCTGTCCCACTGCCATAATTCCCCTAAAACTTGGGTTTGGATCTCCACCAACCTTACATTGCCCCTGCTAGCGGCATTTTCCCACGCCGCCTCCACCCTCTCCACGCACTCCTCCTCCTCCAACCACCGTGCTTAAAATTTTCTCATTACATCCAGAGGCTTTTTTCCAATGAGCCTTCTCCTTTGCCCCCGGTTCCACAATAATGGGTCGATGGTCCGAGTGCCTCGGGTCACCATTTATCACACGTACCAAAGAGAACCGTGCCCGCCAAGCACTATTTGCCACCGCCCTGTCCAACCTCTCCCTGGTGTAACTTGATTCCCTATAGTGATGATTCCTCCAAGTGAAAGGGTCCCCAACAAACCACAGGTCATGCAGATCACACTCCGCCAGCACTTCTCTAAACTTCAACATACTACTTTCAGATCTAGCTGCTCCCCCTTCCTTCTCACAACCAAACAAAATCTCATTAAAATCTCCACAACACAGCCAGGGGAGTGTACTTCGGTGCATTAGAATGCGAAGGAGCTCCCAAGTCTTCTCTTTTTCCCCATTTCTTGACTCCCCATATATACTTGTAAACCTCCAAGACGAACCGTCCCCCTCCTTAATCCTAGCATCAATATGATATCTGGAAAAGTTGAGAACCTTCAAATCCACCTCCTTCTTCCAGAACAGCGCCAAGCCTCCACTTACCCTCACACTATCTTTGACCATCATATTCGTCATATTCAACCTCCACCTGAGCCACTCCATCCATCTTCGGTCATGCTTCGTTTCCGAGAGAAACAAAACATCGGGGTCCTCCTTCTTCTGGACATCCAAAAGGCCTCGAACTGTTGGGCCATTCCCCAATCCCCGGCAGTTCCAAGCAATAAGCCTCATTGGGCCCGACGGGACTGCTCAGGCAATCTCGCTGTCACAAAGCAAAATGAACCAAGCTCATTCCCAACATCAACCCCCTCCTCAACTCTTCTCCTTTTCCCCTCCTCCTGTTCCAGCACCTCTTCCAACAAACCCCTCTTCCCCCCAATCCGCAAACCCTCCGGGGGTCCCTCCTTCTTTGGTAACCTGGCTTTCTCTTATAGCAACCCACCATCCTCTTCTTTTTCCCCATCCGCAACACCTCCCTGTCTAACTCCTTTAACTCTTCTGACACACTCGGCATCTCCTTTGTGCCAACAGAGTAAAAGTCGCGTTTCAAAACATTAGGATCCACCCCCTCCTTCTCCATCGTACCACTTGGAGTCCCTCTCATCTCCCCTGACCAGCCCCATCCACATCCATCTCACTTGGCTGCACCTCCACAACCTCTTGAACCTGTAACAGGGCAGTTTCCTCCCCTGAAAAAACCTCCCCACTCTCCACTCTATCAGCCGCTACCACAGCTTGCCCTTCCCCATCCTCTGATACCACTGACACCAGCCTTCCAGACCCATTTTCACCCAAAACTGCTCCTCCACTGCTATCTGAAACCTTTGCCAAACATGGCTCATCCCGATCCTCAGCCCGCAGAGATTTAGCTCCAAACTCCAACCTTTTTTGTGTAGCCTCCCGTGTCACATTTGCCCTCGCCTTTAGTGGACTCAAGCCATCATCCCTGAGGTCGTCCTCCACTCTCCCCACATATTTGCGCGACACCTCTCCACTACCCGAACCCAACTGTCCTGAGCCTTTCCCCCCACTAGGATCCCTCCTATGGTGAGAGTTTCCTCCCAAGCTTCCCCCTTCTGTCCACTTACTCCTTCCATCCTTCTTTCGGCTTGGATTTACCCTCATCCACTCACCAAACTGCCTCCCCTCCACACGCCCTACCCCATCATCACACTCCTTCTCCACATGACCCAAATGACCACAAACGTAGCAAAAATTTGGCAAGAACTCATATTTCAAAGAGCACCAGCCCTGTCCAACTTCGTCTCCGTCCTCCATTGTGACTCCCCTAAAGAGGGGTTTACGGATGTCCAGCACCACCTTAATTCGGAGAAACTCACCCACTACTGAGCCATCATCATCCTTATCCACCTCCAAGAAGCGTCCCACTCTGTTACCGATCCGCCGGGCAGTTTCTTCATTCACCAGCCCGAGTGGTAGATCAAAAACCCTGATCCACATAGGAACAGAGATAAACTCCAGGTCTTTCAACCTTTTGGTCTCATCAAAATCCACCACTATGAGTAAATCACCACCAAACTCCTATGGCCCCTCCATAATCGCCCTGCGCTTCCCTCCTGGCTGCAGAAAGGTGAAAAGGAACAAATTGTTTCCAAGATCCTTACAGCGAATCCCCTCCCTTGGGCACCAAATCCTCCCCACCGTCTGTAGTAATCCATCAGCATACCCCAGTTTTGAAGAAAACAGCTTCCCCACCGCTTGGGGAGGACGGCTTATATCTCTGGACTCCTGTCGGGCACCCTGAACGGCTCTTCGCTCTTCCTCAGTAAGCTTCAGGCCCCCCAACAGTCCCTCCAGAGCCTCCACCCCCTTCTTCCTTCCTCCCTCCATAGCCCCCCAGAAACCTTCCACCTCCACCACCAGACACAAACTCCCCAAACTCACTACCTACTGCACACAAAAAAGCACCCTGCACACAACACCTCCACCAGCACCACACCAACAACCACCTATAGTACGCCAACAAACTACAGCCAAAGATTTTTTCCTCCCAACCACGCCGCCTCTTATTTACCACAACAGCCAGGCGCCCACAAGCCTACAGCAGCACTAGACCCACACCGGCATCACCAAGAAGACAGACCCAAAACAAACTCAGGAAGCACGAACACCCTTAGACACACACCAACCAACTCCGCAACGAAACATCACCACACCCAACCTTCGCACCAGAAATCGCCCACTTCCAGCCGCTCCACCTAGAGAACCACGCCAGCCTGACAGCGCCTTTCGCCCACCTGGAACCAGCAGCCCCGGCACCCAGCGCAGCTCCCCAACTCGGAGGGCCGGGAAGACGCAGGAGCACCAGCAGAACAACCGAAATTTGGAGGAGATTGGAGGGAAGGGAGGGAAAAGGAGAGAAATTTGGGGAAGAAAACCAAACCGAAACCCTAGCAGCGAGCTAAGGTTCGGACCAGCTCCAAGTCGCCTAACTCCAGAGAGTCGGTCAACCAGAGACGTGTTGTGCTCGCCGTGTAGGGTTTAGGCGCACGGGCGAGGGTTCGGCGGCCGCTGCCCCTTCTGCAGTCTGCACTGCTCTGCCGAGGAGGAGGAAGTGATGGGCTAATGGGACGATCCATTTATTGGATGGGCCGTAGCAGGCTGGACCCCAGCCCAAAAGTCCTTCTAGATGATTTCCTGTCGTGAAACTGGAAAGCCCATCCCATATAGAGAGATCTCCGAGTCTGCAATTCTACTCTACATGCTACCGTCCACATTCAATTATTTTGCTGCATGTTTCTCAAAAAAAAGGATGTTGCGTGAAATGTTATGATAATTTTCGAGTTTGAAAGACGCCCCGCATTCGTTGATTCCATGCAGCCTTGCAATGTGACTAGGATTAGTAGTATAGTACACATTAGAGCAAATATAATGGTGGAATGTAGGAAAGATGAGAAAAGAGAGAGGAGAGGCGGGCTCTAAATTTATAGTTGCCTTAGACACAAGAACAAAGAAATTGTGAGATGGTAACAAATGGGTCTTGTATTAACGCTAAAGAACGGAGTACTATACGAGTGAGCTGAGAGGTGGGCTATAAAAATTCTTACAGCCAGCAACCAACTGTATTATTAGCCCTGCCTTGCTTTCATATAGTAGGATTAGCAGTAGCATGCATCATATTTTAAAGTCTGACTGTTTCAAACTTTTGGTGTTGGCTTTGACATTTTTCAAAAGCTAAAATGTCAAAACACCTTTTGAGAAGCTTTTGTTCGCTTGGCTTATCGGCTAGCTTATTAGCTACTGAAATAATATTTTTTCTCACAACTAAATAACTAAAAATAGCATTAGCCAGCTTATGACTGAAACGATCAGGGATCAGAAGAACATGGCTGGTTTTTAATGGCATTATATTTTTCCAAAGTTGACATCCTTTCCAAAATCCGGTTTTATAGCTGATGGAGAAAAATGGACGTCAAAAAGACTATTTTCTTTTCTCAGATAATAAATGAAAAAAGTGAGAGAAAACAATTTCTCAGAAAAAAAAAAGAAAAAACACAAGTATCACGTGCTCCTCGCGTGATCGCATCCACGCTGCGCTGCACTCCACACGCGGCCGGGAGCTCCCGGTTCCACCACCTCATCCCTCTGCAGCCGCCGCTCTCGCCTCGCCTCGCCTCGCCCGCAGTCCACGAGCGCGCGCGTCGCGTCGCCGCCCATCTGATCGCGCCCGGGCGGCGGCGATCCCCTCCCCTCATGTTCCGCGGCCATGCCCCTCTCCTCCACTTCCTCGCTGGCGGCGGGGGCGGCCGCCGCCGCCGCAGTGCGCACCGCTTCGCCGCCTCGACGCCTCGCCACCCACGTGAGCATTCTTTTACCCTCATCATTGCTTCTTATCAATTATCATGATGTGTTATGGTATCTGGTTGCTGAGCTCAGTGGCGATTGTGTTCTTGGATGCCCACCAAATTGCGGTCTCATGAACTTATTATGTTTAACCGAAGATAAAAGGTGAATTCCGGATTGCTAACTCGTATTCTGTTGGTAGCTTTATATTTTCTGGAGTCGATTTTATGGTGGTACTGATTTGTGTGCATTTCAGATTAATCAAATCCATTACCAAAATTCGTGGAGTATAAATATAGTTGTCGATTTTTTTCTGTAGTCCATTTGAACTCTTCTACTTAAAGGGCAACTCGTGTGCATTATCCTAATAGCCCTCCCATGCGTTGTTTCCTGCAAACTCTCAGGTTTTGTTCAGGCAGAAGCTGGGATTTCTGGCGGCGTTCCAAGCTCAACATGTGAATTTTTCACCTCATTTGATCAGATCTGTTGTAAAAGGTGTTAGATCAGATATCACTGACGGTGACAATGGAACAGAGCCCGCCAGAGAACTATTAGAGCGTCTGTTCGCCAAGACAAAGAGTCTAGATCCAAGCGCGTCTCAGGATAGGGAGCTGAGCATGAGCATTGAGGTCCTGAAGACTGAATTTGAGGCTGCCTTATCGATCCTAAAGAAGAAAGAGACGGATCTTCGTGATGCAGAGAGGAAAGTCTCTCTGGATAGGTCAAGGTTGAACCAGACAAAGCAGGACCTCGTTCAGAGGGAGGAAGACATCATCAAAGCATATTCGAGGCAACATGAAATGGAGAAAGCACTGATGAAGGCGAGTAGGGATTTGAGTCTACAAGTCCGACAGATCAATAATCTGAAGATCATGGTCGAGGAACAAGACAAAAAAATTGTTAGTTCACAAGATGCACTTTCGAAGAAGATTATTGAAGTGGATAAGCTTAAACAAGAGATGCTGAAGAAGAATGGTGAAGCAGCCTTGCTGCTTTCAGAGATTGAGTCCAAGGAACAAGAGCTTCTTGTAGCTAATCAGGCCATTGCACGTCAAGAAGCAACAGTTAGGGAGCTTCAAAGTGAAATTAAACGAAAGGAAATTGAGATTGAGAGATTAAATGAATTGACGAAAGCTAATGAAGAGAAACTGAAAGTTGCAGAACAGGAACTTGAGAAGCAGAGTTCAGGATGGATTGCAGCACAGCGAGAGATAAAGGAACTGGCGCAAATGGCATCCAAGGATAAAGATAATATCAAGAATACAATCAATGACTTCAAACGGGTGAGGTCTTTGCTAGATGCTGTGCGTTCTGAACTAATAGCTTCGAAAGAGGCTTTCACCTTCTCGCGCAAGCAAGTTGAAGATCAAGCAGCACAGTTGAGTAATCAAGTGCAGGAACTCTCAAACCAAAAGGCATTGATTATTTCTTATACGCGGAATTTGGAAGCCGCTCAGCTGGAGATTCAAGGAAAGACAAATGAGCTCAGTGCTGTACAATCTCGTTGTAGTGAACTTGAATCTCAGTTACTTAAGGAAACAAAGAAGGTTGAGTCCCTAGAGGCTATGTTAACCAAAGAAAGGGAGAGCTTGGAACAGAAAACTAAGGAAGTAGACTTGCTTCAAGAGGAGCTTGTTCACAAAGAGAAGGACTACTTCAATTCACAAAAGCTTGTTGAAACAAAAGAGACTGAGCTGTTAGAGGCCAGACATGAAGTCGAAGATATGAAATTGAAGGTGGATTCAATACAAATTGTTGTTCAAGAGAAGGATTTGGAGCTTCTGGAGACACAAAGAAAGCTTGATGAAGTTAATAGTGAGGTTGTTGAACTTCAGCAGCTGATAAATAGCAAGGAGAATCAACTGGTTCAAGTTAGAACTGAATTACAGGATAAAGAGCAATGCATACAATTAATGCAAGATGAATTGGATAAGATGAGATTAGAACGCTCACAAGCTGAATCTGTGGTGCAAAAGATAGTTGAGCTTACTGGAAATCTTATAGGTTCTGTCGAAGGTGAAGAATTGGACATTTATAACTTGCTGGATGATGAAATTTTAAGCACAAGTACAGCACTTGAGTCCAATTTGCATAAACACAGCCAATTGAAGACTGACATAGACATGCTAAAAGAATCCTTACGACAAAAGGACATGAATCTGAGTGCTGCTTATAAAGCGCTTGACGCCAAAGATCGAGAGTTGAAGGCAGTAGTTGGAAGGTTAGATACTAGGGACAAGGAACTAGACAAGTTGGAAGAGTTATCCATAGATCCCTATGACATCAGGAGACTATCTAGCATTGCTGATGAGGCAACCAAAGACAACATTGTGGGAGAAGTGGAGCTCCAAAAGCATGAATTGGAATCTGTGGAGGCTGAGGCACTAGCTGCTAGCACTTTGTTGAAGAAGCTCGCGAATGTGACTAAGGAATTCTTGACAAGTGGTAGAACTGATTCTGGTACCAATTTGGTAGCATCTCGAAATTCAAACATTAGTGAAGGTGCTTCTAAAATAGAACCAGAAAGGAAAATTAATGTGATTCTCGAAGCTAAAAAGGAGATTGTTGGGCTATTTTCTTTGACAGAAGAGCTCGTCACTGGTGCTCAAATCAAGGATGCTGCAGAACCATAGCATCATAACTGAACATATGTCTGCATCATGAATATTATGCATGACAACTGGAATGACACAGCTGAAAGTGTTACCTTCGTTCCATTTCCTTTTGGGGCTCAGAATTTCTTTATGTTCTTTTAGTTCATGAATGGGGCATCGCCAAAAAGAAAAAAAAGATGTTCAGCTTTTGGTTAAAAGGATGATGGTTGTGTTGCTAGATCTCGGGTGTTTACATCATATTTCTGCAAAACTTGAAAATATTCTCTTTTTTTTTCCGTTGAGTGCTTGAAGAAGTGCTTCATCAGCTGGCTATTGTATTATGGATCATTACTGTCAGCAGCAAAGAAAGGGTACAGAGATAAAAAAAAACGTCTTCTACCCTGATCTGTTATGTTGGTGCAGATTCTTTTTCATCTCATGTATGTTTCTCAATTGTAGCACAGCCTATGCCCGGGCTGCTATGCTTCATCTTGTTGCAGGGGAACAATACGAACAACTGGGTGCAGGTAAAGATCATGCTTCCTCCGGACGGTGATCCCCATCTCCTCCGTCATGTCTACTTCGCTCGGCAACTGCCCACCGGGGAGATCCCAGTCGAAGTGGTACAGCAGCGCCGCGAGCGCGAGCTCCATGCCGGCCTGCGCAAACGCCATGCCGGGGCACATCCTGCGACCGGCGCCGAACGGCGTGAATTCGAAGTCGGCACCCCTAAAATCGACGGTGCCAGCCGCCTCAAACCTCTCCGGCTTGAACGTCTCGGCATCCTCCCAGTGCTTGGGATCCCTGCTGATCGCCCAGACGTTCACAAAGACCGTGGTTCCTTTGGGTATGTCGTACCCCATCACCTTGCATGACTCTCGGCACTCTCTTGGGAGGAGCAATGGCACCACAGGGTGCAACCTTAGGGTCTCTTTGATGACGAGTTTGATGTACTTTAGGTTGGCTAGGTCGTCTTCGGTCACCGTCGGCTTTCCTTGTAGGTGGTCACGCACCTCGGCTTGTGCCTTTTGCATCACTCTAGGGTTCTTGACGAGCTCTGGCATGGCCCATTGCAGTGTGTTCGCCGATGTCTCGCTCCCGGCACCGAAAAGGTCCTAATAATAAGACAAGTGATCAAATTTAGAATAAAAAAAAATCAAACGAATTATAATTTGAAACGGAGTTAGTAGTAGTTACTTACGAGGATGACAGACTTGATGAGCCCCATGGTGAGAGGCACGTCGTCGAGGCCACCTTCTCTCTGAATCCGCAGGAGCACGTCCACTAGGTCCTCCTCATGAACAGCGCCGGCGGCCATGGCTGCCCTCCGGTCTTCGTGCTGTCCGATGGCACGGTCCATCAGCTCGAACTGCCTGCGGTGGTTCGCCACCGCCCGGCGATGCGTGGCGCCAGAAACAAAGCGCGCGAGCCTCGACGACGGGAACAGGTCACCGACGCCGAATCCCGCCGTGATCTTCAGCGCCTCCGCGAGGTTCTCCAGGAACTCCTCCCTTTTATCGAACCGGTCACCGATCATGGCGCGGACGGCCGAGTCCGCGACGAGCACGTCGATCCGCTCGCTGACGTTGACGACGACGACAGCCGCCGACGCCGACGCGGCGACGGCGGCAACGAGGCGGGCGACCTCCTCCTCCCGGACGCGGCGGAACGAGTGGACGCGGCGGGCGCTGAGCAGCTCCAGGACGCTGATCTTGCGGAGCTGCCGCCATAGGGCGCCGTAGCGCGCGAACAGCAGCCCTTCGCCGTCGGCCTCCTTCATGGCTCTGATGGTGGGGCTCCATGGCCGCGTGGCGAAGTTGACGTCCTGCGTCTTCATCAGCTCCCGAGCCGCGTCCGGCGACGACGCCACCACCACGGGGACCTCACCGAGCCTTAGGTAGATGAGCGGCGCGTTCTTGAGCTCGCGCGCGATGTCGGCCATGGCGCGGTGGGCGAGCGGGCTGCGGAGGAGGAGGTGGTGGAGGCTGCCGATCACCGGCACCTGCCATGGTCCTGGTGGCAATCTCAGGCCCTTGTTGTTGTCACGCTTCTTGAGCTTCGAGAGTACGAGGGGGAACAGGAGGAGAGCCGCCAAGAAGAACCACATGGTGTTCCCGAGCTGCTCCATAAATTACAGAGAATGAACTCAATGGACAGCTATAGCTGATCCGTGATCCGAAGATGGTATATTGGTATCAAGCTTGGAATGGACGAAGCATATATACGTATTATAGCGACACACACGAGAGGACACACGACAAGGTTATTTCCCGTCATTTCCGTAGCGACTATCACGAAGCAACGAAAGCAAATGACAAGGCGGCACGGCCAATCCGCGAATGCATGAGTGTCTGTGTGATGATGTAACGTTGTCCAGGCATGACGCATCCGTGAGAAAAGAGTTCTATCATTTTATTTTGACAAAGAGAGAACATTTTTTTATAAAGATAGAACATTCCCTGAATATAATCAATCAATTTCTAGAATCCATATCAAATATTTTTTATAAGTTTAACTACCTTTATAGAAAAAGGAACAACATCTATAATACAAAATGTGCACTTTGTGAAAATATACTCTATAATAAATCTAATGATAATAATTTGATACAATAAATCTTAATGTTTTTTCTAGAAATTCGGTCAAAGTTTAAAAATTTTGACTTAAAAAAACTCTAGAAATCTATTTATTTAGGGACAAAGAGAGAGACTAGTATATATATACTCGCAAATAGGAATAGATTCACCAGACAACCCCAAATATCAACACAACTCCTTAAAACAACCCTAATTTGTTTTTTTTCTTCTAAAAACATAGTCCGTCAATAACTTTATTATATCTTAACTCCCTAAAGATAAACACCCGGTAAATCCCCTCTTTAAAATCATGTTTGGATATAGTTACATTCGTATGAACTAAGAAGGTATGAACTTCATTTCAATAAGAATATTAGAGTAATAATAGGATGATTAAATACATACATAAGAGGATGTCTATATTGACATAAAGCTAATTTGTTAAAGTTATAATTAGATCAATGTTATACTCAAATTGCTCCCCCTCGGTAAATCTCCATCCGTGATAAATTGATTTCCAAGCCAGAGCATCTCCCAAATGTACCGAGAATTCGTGCCACAGCCTATAGATTAGGTGCAGAAGTGTTGACCAAAGACATAATAATTATTAATATTGTATATTAGATTCAACTTTAGCCATTTTAATTGAGAATGCATCTTGAATTGTAATTTTTTTGGACGGAGTTAGTATCTTGAAGATACAGATGCTATCTCGCTCATTCTTGCTGCATTGAGTCCTGATTCCCGACGCAGCCAGCAGATATCATGGGCGCCAAAAAAAAAACTTGTCTACAGTGACAACCTGACAGGGCAATAGCTGGTGATCCAGTGCAACCACCGTAGTCTGAATTCTACAGCTACATGCACGAAATGCTTTCAGCAATAAAATTGCACTTGCTTGTCCATGTGGTGTCCACCACCGGCCGGCCGGCCGGCCGAGCGGAGGACGCTGCCGCCCTGGGAAACCAACGGCATTTTAATTATTTCTTCGAAAGATCGGCATTTTAATTATTGAATGTTTCGTCGCATATATATGGGCCAATTAAGTTATAGAGAGTGTGTGTCATTGTCCCTTTGCGGCCGGCATGCATTATTCTTGTACATGTACATGACTGTGTATGTGACGGTAAACTATACTAGGTAACATAGTAGTATATTACAACCTGAACCAGGATTTCCATCAATGATCAAACAAACTGAAATCATAAACCCTGAGCTAATGCTGTATCAGCAATTCAGCATGCATGGGGCCGTATTTCGAGATGTCTTCACACCCCAGCCAACCAAGAGCTTCTCATGTTCATCTTTACACATACAAGTATACAACTTGAAGGTTTCACCAAAGTAATGTAAATTCAGAAAACGGTACATATGCAACTAGATGTGTAAAACATATAGCAAGGGCACAATAGCAAGCAAAACAACGCTATGATGTAGTATCATGCATGTGGTGGCACAATGACAACTGGATGCAGGTAAAGATCGTGCTTCCTTCGAGCAGTGATGCCCATCTCCTCCGTCATGTCCAATTCACTCGGCAGCATCCCACCAGGCAGCTTCCAGTCAAAATGGTACAAGAGTGCTGCGAGCACGAGCTCCATGCTTGCCTGAGCAAACACCAAGCCAGGGCACATCCTCCGGCCTGCCCCGAACGGCGTGTACTCAAAGTCTGTGCCCTTGAAATCAACTGCACCAGCAGCCTCAAATCGTTCAGGTTTGAACATAGTAGCGTCGTCCCAGTATTTGGGATCCCTGCTGATCGCCCAAACATTCACAAACACAGTGGTTCCCTTGGGTACATCGTACCCCATGACCTTACATGACTCTCGACACTCCCTTGGGATAAGCAATGGCACCACTGGATGCATCCTCAGGGTCTCTTTGATGATGAGCTTGATGTAGTTCAAGTGGACCAAGTCGTCTTCGGTCACCGTTGTCTTCCCTTGGAGCTTGGAGCGTACCTCGGCTTGTGCCTTTTCCATCACTTTTGGGTTGCGTACAAGCTCTGACATGGCCCATTGAAGTGTACTTCCAGAGGTCTCACTCCCGGCTCCGAAAAGGTCCTACATACAAATACAAGCGAGCAAGAAGATAATACCTACAACATCCATGAACACTACATAGATCGACATGCGTGCAGTAGCAGCAGTACGTACTCTGAAAACAAATCGGGTACGAAAACAAATCAGGTACGGACCATCCGTGCACGATGTTTTGGTGCGGATTTATGACTGACGTGTGGTTCTAAAGGGTACGTGATTTACCATAGGAAAGGTGGAATTAATTTATGATTCACGTACGGTCAGTAGCATAGACCTCGCGCACGGTACTCTACATACCTGGATGATGGCCTTGATCATTCCCATGGTGAGTGGCACCTCCAGGCCACCTTCCTTCTGTATCCTCAGAAGCACGTCCAGCAGATCCTCCTTCACGATGCTCTCTCCCTCTCCCTCTCCCTCCGTAGACGATGATGTGGCCATGGCTGCTGCCGCCCTCCGCTCCTCGTGCTTCTTGATGGCGTAGTCCATCAGCTCGAACATCTTACGGTGGTTTACCGCCGCCCGGCGAGCCGTGCCACCGATGAAGCTCGCCAGCCTCGACGACGGGAACAGATCGCCGAGGCTGAACCCGGTGGTAATCTTTATCCCCTCCGCTATATTCTCCAGGAACTCCTCCCGCCTCTCAAACCGATCGCCGATCATGGAGCGCACGGCGGTGTCGTTCGTGACCTCGGCGATCCTCAGGCTAAGGTTCACGGCCTCGCCCGTCGGGGACGCCGCCGCCGGCCACGAGGCGGGCGACCTCCTCCTCCCGGACGACGCGGAACGACTGCACGCGGCGCGCGCTGAGGAGCTCCAGGATGCTCACCTTGCGGAGCTGCCGCCACAGGGCGCCGTAGCGCGCGAACACCAGGCCCACTCCGTCCGCCATCAGGACCTTCATCGTCGGACTCCACGGCCGCGTGGCGAAGCTGACGTCGTGCGTCTTCATGATCTCGCGAGCCGCGTCCGGTGACGACGCGACGACCACGGGGACCTCCCCGAGCTTGAGGTACATTAGAGGCGCCTTGAGCCGGCGCGAGAGGTCAGCCATGGCGTGGTGGGGCAGCGGGCTGCCGAGCATGTGGTGGAGACTGCCGATTACCGGTAGCTTCCATGGACCCGGTGGCAGCCTCAGGTGGTGGTGCACGCTTCTTGAGCTTGTGGAGTAAGAGAGGGAGGAGAGCCAAGAAGAAGCACAGCGGGTAGTACGTGAGCGAATCCATGACGATGGCCTGATCTAGCTAGCTAGGAAGGATGATGCAATGGCGCCTAATAACCAAGAACTGAATTGAGACCAATCTCTGAACTTTGTAGTGGTATATACTATGTGAATTGACAGAATTGTAGCTAGCTTGGGCGAGGCACTTATTATAAGTTATAACATTGTGGTTTGCTAGCTTCGGTGCTTGCTTAACAAATGGCAAGAAAATTTGCATCGTAGTAAGGACGTACTGTAGATCGTTTGGCGCCATGCGTGTGGTTCGTCTTGTTCTTTCCACCGAGGAGGCCACTAGCTACAAAGTTCCAAGTTCCAACTAGATAGATAGATACTGCAAAATATCTGCAACACAGAGCGCAGTACAGTCCGCCGCCGGTGCAATTATTGATCTATGCATGTAGTGTGACGATGTGACGCCGTCAATGGTTGTTGGTTGATGCATCCACATGAGGACTTTGCCTAAAACGGCTAAACCATGATGGCCTGATCTACGAAGGATGCCGCAATGGCTAACCAAGAACTGAATTGAACAATTAATCTCTGAACTTTGCAGTGGTTATATGTGAATTGTAGTTTGGGCGAGCTGAGGCACTATAATAAGTTATAACATCGGGGTTTTGCGCTTCGGTGCTTAACAAATGGCAAGAAATTTTGCATCGTAATAATCAATATTGTAGCTTTTGTTTGGCGCCATGCGTGTGGTCATCTTGTTCTTTCCACCGATCGAGGGCCGAGTCCACTACAAAGTTCCAACAAGGATGATACTGCAAAATATCTGCAACACACAGCGCAGTACAGTCTGCCGATGCAGTAACATCTAGAAAAAAATTCGTCAAACTAAAATAAATTATAAATAAAACAAAAAAGAACTAAACATATCCCACTAACAAAAAAGTTATATATGGCAGCATTTACTCGTTTTGTTCCAAAATAGATGATGCTATGGAATACGTGCAGGTCAAACTTTTACAACTTTGTTTAAATTTATAGAAAATACGTACCGTTTGGTAAAACAGCTTCCTGTACAGGTCTAAAAGGATGAAATATCTATAATACTTTTTTTTTCATTTTTTCATTTTTTCTTTTCCTAACCTTATCTCTTCTATCAAAGTACCGATGCAACATTGGCAGACCCAACCAAAAATATGAGCTAGGGCGGATCGCCGGCTGGGGCTGGGCTGGATGCCAGCGCCCGGCGTGGCGCGGCTACTACTGCTTGCCTGCCCGCAGCCCGCTAGCTGCTGGCGTCTTCAGGGCTCGACAGCGCCACGGCAAACGGCCGCCGCGCAGCTGTGCACAGAACTGGCTATGTAGCGCCGTGCAGGGTAGCTCGTTGGCCGCTGCTCGTCGATTTAGGGACTAGGGACAGTTAGGCAGGGAGCGCCGCCGTGGTCCCGTCGATTGGAATCGGAGCCTCGGAGGAGCAACGCCCGCCGCCGCCGCCGCCGCCAAGTGTGCGTGCCTGCACGGTGCTGTGGACTAGCCGAGACAGGTGCGTGTGTGTGCCCCTGCCTGCTGGGCGCCTGGGCTGCTGAGTGCTGACTAGATCTAAAATGGGCTATTTTCCTGGGCGGTTGAGTGCTGACTAGAGCTAAAGTGGGCCAGAAAATGGTGGGATTTGTTGGCGAATGACAAGAAGGCCCAATAACGCAAAACAACTTCTTCAAACCTGCGATGGCGCCGTCGGACCTGGTCACCTGGCTGCAAGGTCTCGCACTTGTTCGTCGAATCGTCGGAGGGGACCTAGGGCGGCCGCCCAAACTCGCCCTATAGGTCGGTCCGCCTCTGCCAATGCATGCAACCATCTGTATTACCCTCTTTTCTTTTTTATTCTTTTCTCTACTTTCCCTTTCTTTATACCTTATCTGTTCACACAAATCACGCAGGACCCACTGTCACACCCAAATTTCAAGGACGAAATAGTATGCATAACATTATGTGTGCCTAGGAAGCAATCCACACATAAGTCCATAAATTACATAGTACCATCACAGAGTTTAATACATAGCGTACATAATTTCATTACATAAATAAATAAATAAAACAAACGGAAGATACAACTAGCTCTCATGGAACTCCATCTCACAAGGAAGGTCAACTGGTTGACCAAGCCTAGAAATCTTCAGGATAGTCCTCATAGCCTCCTGCTTTGCTTCTGTTACCCATCCGAGATTTTTATCTAATAGATTGAAAAGTAAAACAAATGTAAGTACTCTTCGTACTCAGCAAGCTAACATGGGGTTATGAAGCTCAAAAAGGTTGACTCTGGCTTACTACATTTGACATTTTTAGTTTGTCAAAGTTTTATTATTAAGTAACATCAAGTTATGCTTAAGCCCCAAATGATCCCATTTACATCATTGCCAAGATTAAGAAGAACATAAACATCATTATTATAGTGGCAATAGGAACATAAAGATTGATCAAGTTAATTATAATTAAACCGTCAGTTTTCCAGGCCGCTCGTAACCGTGAGCATGGTTGATATATCAGTTTTTAACACTCTGCAGAGGTTGTGCATCTTTACCCGTGAGTCGTGATGCCCCGAATGCCCGAGTTAATTACTCCCATAAACACTGCCAAGGTGAGTGGGCGGGGTTCACTATGAAACCTTTCATAGTACCTCGTCTAACAAGATTAGGGCCGCTAGAATTGGCAAGGGGCGATAGAGCCCCCCCTTCCGAGTAGCATAAAGATCGCAGCCTACGCTCAAACCCGGACAGAGACCGCACTATAACCAGCTCGGCAAGAGCCTAATGCGCCCTTTAGGGTAACCGCTAACGAGCTAGAAAAGAGTCTATTAATGGGTTAAAGCTAGAGTCATGTAGCTCTCACGGTTGCACTGTCAGTCCTACCTTTTGCCAACAATGAGTTGTTATAAAAGGTTATGTTCCAATTGTCATAAACAGGTTCACCAACACATTCAAAGCATTATAACACTTGGCAGGGATCATGTATCATTTCATATATTTACACTAGCCATCTAACCATATGCATAACCCATAGGACACAAGGTGAAGGTATCAACACTAGGGAAACATACTACGGGTATCAAATTAAACACATGCAAATGTAATCATGATTATGGTGAATAGGATAACAAGGTGGGTCCCATGCTATACTTGCCTTGGTTCTCAAACTCTTGCTGGTCCTGCTGCTGGTCGTAGAACTCCTGATCACAACCAAACTCCTCACTGTCTGAACTCGATCACCGCACAACAACAACATACATTCCAATTGCATACATACAAAGCAAATAAGGATACTATTAGAACAGCACAACATCAACAGTAATCAGAAGCAAAAGATTTATTAAAAGGTACTACGCACTTCTACGAACATTTCAACGCGAATTTCACGAAAATCGGATTTAAAACGTGAAAGATATGTATTAATCTAGTTCTCTAAGAGCATTTTCATTAATTAAACTTAACCTCGAAATTTAATGGTTACAAACAGAACTAACAGTGGGTTTAACATAAAGATAATTTCATTATGAATCTAACGCAACTCGAATCGTTCAAAACGGAGTTAAAATGTAGATTTTATAAGCTTTTGAAAATGGATGGCAAAACTAAAAATAATTTGAAATGGATTTGAATTAAACGAATTTCTATTTTCTCTGAATTTGGAAACAGTCCAGGTCTGCGGGTTCATTCAGAGAAATTGCAGGGTCTCTTTAACAAAATGGCCAGCGAAGGGGTATGATCTGTTTTGATCCGTTAGATCAAGATCTGGCGGTAGAGAAAGGATTGAGGGAAGAGAGGGAGAGAGTGCCGGCCAGAACAGAGGAGCTGACCAGCTCCACGGCGGCTGCCATTGCCGGCGGCCTGAAGCTCGCCGGAGTTCATGGCCACGGTGATTCCGGGCACGGTTTCGAAATCCGAGAGTATAGGGAGGAAGAGGAGAGCGAGGCGAGTGCGGTGGCGCACTCGGACGAACTCTGGGAGGAGAGCAGAGGCGGCACGACGTCGCGCCATGGCCGGCGCAGTGTTGTGCTCACGGAACGGGCTCTAGGGGCCAATATTCGCTGAGCCGAGGGCATGGGGAGGAAGAGGAGACCAAAGCGATCTCGACGGTGGCACTAATTAATCGCAGCGCGGGGGAGAAAGGCGGCCGCCGCGAACACCACTGCCGGCGGCGTACGGTGCACGCGGGCAGGGCCATAGGGGTCACGATTCGCCAAATTGAAGGTACTGGGGAAACGAGGGGAGATAGGGGAAGCTCACCAAGCACAGAGACGCGACGACGACGACGACTTAGAGGTCTCGGCGGCGTGGGAATGGCGGACGGCGGTGTTCGTGCACATAGTCCTCGCGGCGACGTCGGACTGCACAGAATCGCAAGGATTTGAGAGTCCAAATCAACGAGAGGAAGACAGAAAGAAAGAAAGATAACTAAGCTCACCACGACGGCGATGGCAGCGTCAAACCTGCTCTCGGCGGGCTCAGAGCTTGCGGTGGCGGGGAGAAACAGAGGAGAGAACAGGATGCAGCGCTCCTCTTTAAAGCACCAGTTGGAGAGGGAGATACTAGATGTGTGGGGGGTAAGTTCAAGGTCGTGGCGAGTCTCACGGGAGCGGGAGCGGCCGACGCGCTGCGCTGCGCTCCGAACGGCGCGGAAGGAGGGAGACGACGCTGACGGGTGGGGCCGAGCGGGCAGAGAGAGAAGGGAAGAGGCTGACTGGCGGGGCTAGCTGGTTAGCTGGGGCGCTGCGCGTTGCGGCCACTGGGCCGGTCTGCTGGGCTGAGCCGAGGGAAAGGAGGGAGGGAGTGCGGGCTGGGCTGGCCTTTGGCCGAAAACAGTAAAGGGAGGGAGAAAGATCCTTTTCCTTTTCTTTTCTTTTCCAAAATCTTTTTCAAAATTGAATTTGAATTTGTTTGAACTTTGCTTTGCAACAGACATCACAATAAAAAAATGCAGCAGCATGTATGCATCAACATGTTACTAAACTAGGGTTAATTTTTTTTAATCCCATAAAATTATTCTTCAACTAATTCAATGCTCACATAATTCATGAATAAATTATTTTTATCTATTTTTAAATGCAAATCAAATTTTTGGGTGTTACACCCACACGGCTTCACCATGCGTCTTCAACCTCTGTCCGCCCGGCGTCCCCAAGACCCCACGACCTGTCTTGATACAAAGTTAGATTCTAACATGTATTGGATCACATGATGATTAGTTATAATAAAACGAAAATCATTTTTTGTAATAAAAAGGAAGGGCAATAGAAGAAAGGGAAAACCTGCACAGCTGCGGTTGCCCGACCCGGTGTTCGCCTCAACTCAAGCCTACGCTCTGACATCTCGACTCCCCTAAACCCATCATGTCCCCGTCGTCGCTGCAGCCTTCCTCCGCCCCGTCCTCATCCGAATCACGCACGCCACCCCAGCCATGGCTACCTCGCTCCAGCCACGGCGGCGACGACCAGCGGCGCCTCCTCTCCATCCCCAAGGAAGGCGAGCGCATCATCGCACCCACGCGCTGCCCCGACGGCACGCTCCGCAAAACCATCTGCATCCGCGTCGGCTACGTGCCCCAGGAGGAGGTCTCCATCTACCAGTCCAAGGGCGCCCTAGTGAGTCATCACCTCCTTCCCCAAACTTCCTCCCTCGCATTACCAAGTGCCGTGTTTCTATTGGATTTTGTTTTCTTATCGGGTAGCTCGGCACAGATGAGGAAGTCAGGGCCCGACGCGAACCGTGGCCGAGCAGTGCGGGCGTGGCCGCGTGGGTGCTAGGCACGGGCGTGAGAGATGGGAGGGCCGATACACGTGATGGTGGTTGTTGGATTTGCGTGAGTAAGGAAAGAGAATAATTACAAACAATCTGGATGGTCAATTTCGATGGGTTATTTTTTGGTACATTTTTGGGATGCGTGGAGAAAGACCAACTCAGCGGGAGAGAATTTTTTTGGTAGACTTAGGAAAGAAAAAGATGGTGTATTAGTAGGGTATAGATTGTAGACCATTTATTAAATAAGTAAGCCACAACAAAAACAAGTGACATTTTGCACAAAAAATTAAATAAGACGAATAGTCAAACGAACTATAATTTAGAATGGAGAGAGTATCTTATTTGGTACAGGCCTGGCAACCGGAAGGTATATTTGTTTTCAGGTGAATGCAAGCGTGAGCGCTTCCCGTCCAAGATCGGGTGTAATCGGGGTGCTGAAGACGCGGAACCATTCCCGTGCCAACCGATTACATCATACCTCAAACAAACAATAAATAATGTGTTGATGGTGTGATCAGATCACACTACAAATTAACTGAACCAAACAACACGATGTGACGCCGTCAATGGTTGATTCATTCATGAAAACTTTGGCTAAACGGCTAAACCTTAGCATGCACCATATTTCGTTACCTTGGGTATGAAATTCATGTTGTATAATTAATACTCCCTCCATCATAAATTATGCTACATATATATATGATATGTCTAAATATATAGTAAAACCTATACATGTACTAAATATTAAAATGACATATAATTTAAAAAGAATGGGATCAATAAGGGTCTCTTTGGCAGGACTCCTAATAAAAGTTCCTCTAGAGGAGTTGGAGTTGTTTTGGAGAAGCCACAATTTATGACTCCTTCAAAACGGCTTTGACTTTATTTTTTTTACTAAAAAAAATGACTCCTCTAATAAAACATTTGGTAGGACTCCCAGAGCAGGAGCCATGCTAAACATGCCCTAACTATAAGGTCATGCTCTCCTCATAACAATTGCTGCTAGGTAGCTAGGGTATGCTGTCATCCCGGTCCGTCCTTTCTCTCTCCTTTCTAGCAGTTAGGGATTTCGCTGATTTAATGTTCTTATTTTATCTAGGGTTTGCTTAGCAACGATGAGGTGGTGGCACGATATAGAGTACTAATAATGTATATCTAGATCACTCTCCCTACCTCGACAAAAGGCTAGTTGAAGTGGTAGTTCTTTTGGGATCTTGGCAGTTGGTTTGTTTATAATTAGGGGCGTACCATATGGGTTATGGAATTTCAATCTGTTTATTGCGATATGTTTTGCGGCAAGGTCTGGTAGTTTCTCCAATACTTTGTTACTAGCTAATGTTCTTTCAATTTGTTGGCAAGTGGCTTTGGAGATGCTCAAAATTAACCTTAAAAGACGAGTGTTTCAACGTAACCATTTCTCTTGCTGCATATTCTCTTTGATTTTCAATTTTTCAAACACCGATGGGCTACGAACAATTGAAATAAGAAGACAAGACATTGGTGTTTGATGTACTCTTTGTATTAGATATTGTTTTGTGTCATCCTATCATTCTTTTATACTGGCTACTGTTTTTCTTAATAAATATCAAATATGTTTTACTCTCTTTAGGGTTTTTTAAATATATTAAAAATATACGAGGTACTCTTTTGAGTGCTTCTAATAAAATAAAAATAAAACCATTCTAAAATAATTAAGTGCAAATAATTTATTCCCTTGGTCCTATAATAAATCAAGCCCTATTATTTAAGTCAAATGGTTTAAAGTTTGATCAACATATAGAAAGGAGTACCAACACCTATGGCACCAAATAAATACACTATAAAAATATATTTCATGTTGAAAGGAGTACCAACACCTATGGCACCAAACATATAGAAAGTATTGGTATTTTTCCTATAATCTAATTAAATTTTAAATAGTTTGATTTTGGCCAATACAAACTTTTATTTTAAGACCGCGAAAGTAAGACTGGTTAACATTTAGGGCTGCAGTGATGGTTCATGAATTACGAGGTGAATGGTTCTATCTGAGGGACATATATAGGTTTTCCTCGGTATAGAACAAACCATTAAGAGCATGGCTAATAATGAAGGTGCCGGACTGCCGGTTGTTAGCTGTATAGTGTCGCCATTTTTTTTCTATTAGATTTGTCTTAAGTCAAATATTTGTATATCTGATCATCATTTTCTAAAAATAAATATAGGTTCATGCTATAAAATTTATGTTTTTAGATTCAACATGGGAAAACACTTCCATAATATATAATCCATAGGTTATAAAACTGTATACTTTTTAGAAATAGATGTTCAAAGATAGTGATATTTGACTTAGAATAAACCTAATTTTACATGTAAAAGAGAGCGAACAAAATACATTAGGAATGTGATATTTCTGCCCTTGCTCTCCATAGTCCTACCCCTCCTTTTTTTTATCATTTTCAAACAAAGCTCTCGTTTGCCCTTACGCTCTCGTTTGCCCCTGCTATGTAACAAAGTCTGAAATGGTTGGATTAAATAGCAAAAAAGAAAGAAAAAAGAAAAGACACAAAGACATGAAGCCTCCTACAAACAAGATGTGAAATGGTTTTATTGAAGGATTTGAAGCAGACAGGTTCACCTCGTCTCGTTATATATGTTACTATAATAGCCTCCATGCCAAAATAACGCGCGTGGCCTGGGTTTTCCCATAACACGGCGTCACGGTCGCCGTCGCAGGGTATCTCTCACCCCTGCCGGCCGCGCATGAACCCTTCCTAGAGTTCTTCCGGTTGGCAGGGGCGGATCTACATTGTGAGTTGTGGGTGCAGCCGCACCCACGAAAAATTAGAAAAACAATGATTATAACCAAAATTTCACCATATTCGTACCCTCACAAATAAATTGTATGCACCCACAAGGCAAGCGCACCCCCCTCGAATTTTCTATAGCTCCGGCATCCGCCACTGCCGGTTGGGTATCTCTCGCCCCTACCGTTGCAGCGTTGTTGCACGTCTGTAGCTAATGAACCCTTCCTAGAGTTCTTCCGGTTGGCCGGCCGGCACTTGGATTTGGTCCAGAGAAATAGCTGAGAGCATGCAGGCCGGAGCGAAGACGACACCGACTGGAGCACGGCGGCGCATCCGCTGACACCGTACGTCTCGCAGTGGCCATACGCGCGCGGGCTGCAATGCCAATGGCAGCTCGACGACAATGTCGAGTTGTCCCACCACACTTTGGCACTTTGCTACCATGGAAATCAACAAATATTTCACGCCGAAAGCTACTCTGTTTTTGTACCTACACACACCTGTGATGCTCCGTTCACGCCTCTTTATGTACCAGCACGTAGCACCTGTCCACCAGACATTCCACTCGACTACATGCGCATGGAGCAAGCGTCGCACTACCTGTTGTGCCTCTTCCTATCTCTACTCCTACCATTCCTGCTCCTCAAGCTACTCAGGGGGCGCCACGGCGACGCCAGCGTCCGGCTACCGCCGGGGCCATGGCGGCTGCCGGTGATCGGCAGCCTACACCACCTCGTGGGAAAGCCACTGGTGCACCGCGCGTTCGCCGACCTCGCGCGCCGCTTGCACGACGCGCCGCTCATGTACCTCAGGCTCGCGAGGTGCCCGTCGTGGTGGCCACGTCGAGGGACGCCGCGCGCGAGGTCCTGCGGACGAACGACGTCACGTTCGCCACGCGGCCGTGGAGCCCCACGATCAGGATCATGATGCGGGACGGGCTGGGCCTCGTGTTCGCGCCCTACGGCGACGCGTGGCGCCAGCTCCGGAAGATCTGCGTCCTCGAGCTCCTCAGCGCCTGCCGCGTCTAGTCGTTCCGACACGTCCGGGAGGATGAGGTGGCGCGCCTCGTCGCCGCGGTCGCAGTCGCCGGCGCTGGCAGCGGCCCGTCAACATTAGCCGTCGGATCGCTGTGCTCGTTGCCGATTCGGCCATGCGTGCCATGATCGGAGACAGGTTTAGTAGGCAGGACGAGTTCTTGGTGTCGCTCGAGGAGGGGCTCAAGCTCGTCTCTAGGTTCAACCTCCTCGACCTGTTCCCGTCATGACCGTTCGTGAACTTCCTCGGCGGAACGGCACGGCGAGCGCATGCGAATCACCGGAAGAACTTTGAGCTCATGGAGTGTGCCATCAAGCAACACGAGGAAAGGAGAGCTCGAGCGGCGGTGAACGGCGCTACCGTTGTCCAGGAGGAAGAAGAGGACCTGGTGGACGTGCTCTTGAGGATACAGAAGGAAGGCGGCCTCGACATGCCTCTCACAATCGGAGTGATCAAAGCTGTTATGCTTGTAAGTGTATATACGTACATAACAAGAGTTTATCATATTTGTTTCCATTTTGTTCATCATGCATCATGTTTCTTGATTTTTTTTTCATAAATAGGACTTGTTCAGCGCTGGAAGCGAGACATCGGCAACTACACTGGAGTGGGCCATGGCGGAGCTTATGAGGTACCCAGATGTGATGAAGAAAGCACAAGCCGAGCTACGTGACAACCTCAAAGGTAAGCCGAAAGTGACCGAAGATGACTTGGTAAACATGAAATACTTGAAGCTCATCATCAAGGAAACAATGAGGCTGCATCCAGCGGCGCCATTGCTTCTCCCAAGGGAGGCAAGGGAGTCGTGCAAAATCCTTGGGTACGACGTGCCAAAGGGCACCACGGTGTTCGTGAACGTATGGGCAATCGGTAGGGATCCTAAGTATTGGAGCGATGCTGAAGAGTTTAAGCCGGAGAGATTTGAGTGTGGCACGATCGACTTCAAGGGGATGGACTTTGAATACATACCATTCGGTGCTGGAAGAAGGATATGCCCTGGGATGGTGTTTGCACAGTCGAATATAGAACTCGCATTGGCAGCCCTGCTCTACCACTTCGATTGGAAGCTCGAAGAGGGGCTGAAGCCAAGTGAGTTGGACATGACTGAGGACATAGGCATCACTATTCGAAAGAAGAACGACTTGCTTTTGCATCCCATCATTTGTGTGCCCATGCATGAATCAACACAATAGTTGCTTCTGGCATCACTGTTCGAAAGAAGAAGGATTTATTGCCATGCTACCACTTCCACCTGAAGCTAACTTGGGCTGAGGCTATGTAAGTTGGTAGCATAACTAAGAGACATAGGAATATATCACCATTTGGAAATAAGAATGAGGATTGGGTGATTGATGAGCACAAGTATTGTAACTAACGTGTTTTGCAATGGTGATTACATTTGAGTTAGTCATAATGAGAATATCCTCAATTATCTTACGCCCAAGACTTGGTTTGTCGATGAAGCATCGTGCAAAGGATACTCATGAAAACAAAGGACATTGTAGAGCAAATATATGTCGTTTGCATGGAGACATTCACTATATTGTGTATTAAGATTTTTGTTTCCTTTGATCGTATTATTAAGGGGTAGAGTGAAACTCACGATTTAGTTTTGGTAATTGAGTAACAACCTTAGGTGGACTAATTTTTTTCATATGAGATGAATAGGTATTTTAGTCCACACACACTAGGTTAATTGAGCAAGCAATGGAACCATGGTGAAGATTGCTTGTGCATGTGATGCAAGTGATCAACTAGTGAAGTTGGAGAAGCTTATTGAATATGGGGCATGACATAGCCTCATATGGCAAGATAGAGAAGATCGAGGCAAGGCTTAGCTATTTAGTACCAGTTACGAGAGTGAAGGGCAAGCTAGAGGCTTGAGACACGATGGACCGACAAGGCACTGAAGCGCGATGAAGAATCATGGCCCTAGTTGGTTTCAGTGATTAACGGCAATTAGCGATTATTATGGCTAACGTGTGTTTTGCAGAGGCTATGCGTAGCTTAGCCATAGTGATCAACATGAATGGGCATAAATGGTCATCACTTAGCCCTCAAGATGGATATCGTTTCGGATTTCAAAGAGACATGATGAAGACCCTAGAATGATAGGCTAAGTGCCATAAGGTGATGAAGGGCACTTAGAAATAGATAGTGCTTCTATTTGATCTTTGACCATACTATCAAGAGGGGTTGAGACTAGTAGCTTGACTTAGGAAAGCTTCATGACTTAGGTGTGGTGCACACTTGACTTCCTTAGCTATAAGCAAGCCTATGGTGACCGTAAGATAGCCAAGAACTTCTTTCGAATTCATCGCGACGAAAACCAGAGTTGAAAAAGAAGTTTATTGGGCGTCGGACGCTGAGTCTGGAGGCGTCGGACGCTGTCCGTCGCGTCGGACGAAGGCGTCGGACGCTGACGTCAGGATGACGTAGCGTCCGTCGGCCACCCAGTTTGAGCCCCCGAGTTTCAGAGGGCGTTGGACGCTAGGGTAGCGTTCGTCGGCCTTCTAGTGGGCCTGTTTTCAGTGCTAAACGAAAAGGGGCGTCAGACGCTGATGCCTCAGCGTCCGTCGGACTGCGTAGGAGCGTCCGTCGCCCAAATCTATGTGCAGAACTAGCCGTTGGGCAGGGCGACGGACTGTCAGTCGCCTAGGCGTCGGAGCATCCGTCGCCAACTTAAAGAGCCAGTCCGAGGCAGTTTTCTTGAGGGCTATTTATAGCTCCCCACACTTCTCTCCCACCTTGCCTTTGCTCATTTCAGTTGCTGAGTTTGTTGAGAAGGTTGGGAAGAAAGCAAGAGCCCTAGAGTGAGAGATCGATTCACGAATCCATCCATCCTCTCCTCTAGTTCATCCAAGAGTTCAAGTGTGCATCCTTTAGTTGTGAAGCTTGAGTGAGTCAAGTGAAGATCAAGGCTTGTTACTCTTGGTGATCGACATTACCTAGACGGTCCGGTGGTGCTAGGAGGAAGGTGATCGCCGGAGGATTGTCGGTGGCCCTTCTCCATCGATGTTGTGATCGGTTGTGGGCGATTCACCGAGCCGGAGTGGCAAAGAATCAGCCCATAGAGAGCACTTAATCCTTGCGCGGACTAAGGGGGAGCGATACCGTGCGCGGTGCTCCAACGAGGACTAGGGGGGAGTGTCGACTCCTCGATACCTCAGCAAAAAGTTGTCGTGTCAAATTTCCTTTGCCTTTGTTGGGAATATGCCCTAGAGCTAATCATGTAGATGATTATATTCCGATTGTATCCATGATTAATAAAGTGTTATTTGAATATCCATTATAGACAACTAGTATTGATTGACAATTATGTGAATTGTTTGTGGAACTCAATTACCTGAATGGTTATTCTAATAGTAGTCCCTGGTCGGCATTCTTGTAAGAGCACACTTGAATATTAGACCAGCACATGTATTAGTTGATGGCTATGTTTCACAAGTCATAGACATAGAGATGTCAAACTAATAATGTGGGCACATGTGAGACATGTAGGCTGGACTGACCCAACAAGAGAAAGTCTCTATTCATGTCATGTACATTATGTCCTTAGACCTGAGATTGTGGTATGTACTCAAGATGTGAAACGATCTACTTAGAGACTATCAAACGCTACTCCGTTATTGGGTAGTTATAAAGGTGGTCCTTGGGTGGTTGGGAAACATGCTATGAGACATAGACAATCAAGATGGAATTTGTCCCTCTCTTCGTGAGAGAGATATCACTGGATCACTCATGTGATTGGATCAACAAATGCATGGCCATGCTTGGGTTAAGTGTTAACCCACGAGTTGAACCATATATCGAGTGGCGAAGGGAATAACTTGTACATGGTCATAGTGGTTCGTCTGATATGATCATAGCGTATACATAGGAGTTGACACGTCTTGCTAGAGGCCGCTATCAACTATTGGTCGAGTAAGAGTACTTGGGCCATGTCTATGTATGCGTGAGCCCATAGGGTCGCACGCTTAAGGGGTTGGAAGCCTAATTCGGGTTGGACCCGAATTAGACTAGGTTTAGGGTTTCTAATGGGCCTCCACCGTGGGAGCTCGTTAGGACGCCTATATAAGCAAGGGGTGGGCGCGGGGCGAATTGATCCACGCCTTTTGGCAGCCGCCGTCGCCTCCCCACGCTCGCGCCTTTTGCTCCTCGCGGACCTAGCAGTCCGGAGGCGCAACGCTTCCTCCCTGCACGTGTGAGATTCCTCGGAGGTGCTGCATCTGGAGCACAAGGACGAACCACGCGAAGGGGACGTTGAGACGGACGACCACGCAACTGCACTGCCTGCTGCGACGCGCACGACTACATCAAGTCGTCTTCCGCTGCACCTGCGCGTCTAGTGGTAATCCCGTAGCCTGTAACTAGCAGTAGATCCTGGTTTATGAGGTCGAAAAGTTTTGTTTTTCCGGCTAGCGTAGCAACCTCGTATTCCTTCAGCCTTATCCTCTTTACTTATTGCAATTACATTCAAGCATTACATTCCGCTTTCATTGCCCTGCCTTGCTTGTTTAGCTAGGACACACTTGGGAAAGCACTAGGGGGTTAATTGGCTCTTGTTAGGTTTTAATATTGCTTAGAAATTTAAAAGAGCCTAATTCACCCCCCCTCTTGGGCATCCAAATATACACCAACACAAGTCTTGGGAAAGATCAATGCACATGAGATGTACATGAACATCAACAAAGAAGAATAAGCTTCATCATCCACCAAGAAGAAAGACTTGGCCTTCAAAGCTAGCCATGACTCGGGCAAGTCAAAGATGGAGTATTATAGCTCAAGTGAAGATGATGACTCCAACATTGCTCTAATGGTGAAGAAGACCACCAAGATGCTAAAGAAGCTAAACAAGAGTGGTGTCAAGTTTGATTCAAGAAAGAAAAAGTTCTTCACTAGCAACAAGAGGAAGCCATTGTCGGAAATGGATTGCTTCAATTGTGGTGATCTTGGCCATCTAGCTCACCATTGTACCAAGCCCAAAAAGGACAAGTACAAGAATAAGTACAAGAATGGCAAAGAGCAAAAAGATGAGTCAAGCGAAGATGAGAAGCCCCACAAGAAGAAAGAAGGCTTCAAGAAGAAGAGGTTCCAACACCACAAGAAGAACGATGGCAAGGCATACATTGTTGGTGATTGGTTAACCGACATCGAAGACTCAAGTGAGTCATCCTGTGATGAAAGTGAAGATGAGAAGGTGACCGCCCTAGTCATTGGGACTTCATTGTCTCCTCCACCACCACCGTCTTCCTCCACTACATCCTCTACACACCTATGCCTTATGGTAAGGATGACTGGAAGGTACAATCCAAAGTAGAGGATAGTGATGATAGTGGTAGTGAAAGTGAAAATGTATACAAAGCTCCTTCTTATGATGAACTCATAAAATTACTCACTAAGTATACTAAAATTTTGAAGAAGGAGCAAGCTAAAAATGAAGAGCTTGAAAAAGAAAATGATGACTTGCAAGAGAAACTTGAAACAACATCCAATGCTAGTGATGAGCTAATTAGTGAAAACAAATTCTTATCCTCACATGCTAGGGAGCTCAAATCCTCTCTAAAAGAGCTAAAAGAGAAATATGATAAGCTAGAGAGGACATCACAAGAGCTTAGAGAAAAATACATCAAGCTTAGGGATGAGTACACCGAAGTAAAGATGAACTATGATACTCTCCTTATAGGTAATGAATCTCTTGAGGATGCTTTGCCTATTGTTACTAACTCCATTGTCAAGATTGACATTGGCACTTCTTGTGATGATTTATATGTTGAGCCCATTGAGCAAGAGCCTAAGTGCAAAGGCAAGCAAGTGGTTGTGGCGGATAACTCAAATGAATATATGAAGATCAAGAATGAGAATGAAAAGGTCAAGCAAGATCTTATCAAGCTCAAGTCAACCAAGTCAATTGTAATTGAGTCACAAGATGAAGACTATAATGTGGCACTTGAAATTGATATGCTTAGAGAAGAGAACAAGAGACTAAAGAATGAGAAGAGCCATCTAGCCATTGGAATGGAGAGGTTCACTAAGGGCCACAATCTTCAAAGTGAGCTTCTTATGAACACTATCATGAAGAATGACAAAGCCGGTCTTGGCTACAAGTCCGCTCAAGTGAAGAAGGCCAAAGCTAAAGCCAAAGCTCAATATCAACAACAAGCCAAGTACTTCTATCAAGAAAAGCCAAAGCCAAAGATGAAGACATGCTTTGAGTGTGGCAAGCAAGGACACTTTTCTCACAATTGTGTGACTCCACCTCCACAACCCTTGCCCAAGCACACTAGGCCTTTTGCATACAATGCTCACTATATCATCAACAAGGATGTCAAGGGCAAGCCACAAGTTGTATTCTTAGGACCACCCAACAAGAATAGACCAAGGACACTTTGGGTGGCTAAGTCATTAGTAGAGAAAGCAATGGGCTCCCGTACTCAATGGGTGCCTAAACAAAAAGCTTGATCTCTTGTGTGTGTAGGTGAACTACAAGACTGGTGGAAGTCATTGGGTGATAGATAGTGGATGCACTCAACATATGACCGGTGACTCTCGGATGTTCACCACACTTGAGAAAGATTGTGAAGGACAAGACAAGATTACCTTTGGGGACAATTTAAAAGGCAAAGTGTAAGGTCTGGGCAAAGTGGCAATCTCCCATGATCAATCAATATCAAATGTCTTGCTAGTGCAATCTTTGAGCTTCAACATGCTATCGGTGGGACAACTATGTGATCTTGGCTTCCAATGTCTCTTCACTCCAAATGAAGTAGTTGTGACCAAGATGGAAGATTCATCATTGATATTCAAAGGGTTTTGGCACAACAATCTCTACTTAGTGGATTTCACCTCAAATGAAGCTAGTTTGCAAACATGTCTATTCTTCAAGAGTTCTTTGGGTTGGCTATGGCATAGAAGATTAGCACATGTGGGAATGTCAACTTTGAAGAAGCTTGTCAAGAAGGAGATGGTTAGAGGAGTGAAGGATGTGGTGTTTGAGAAGGACAAATCATGTAGTGCTTGTCAAGCCGGCAAGCAAGTGGCCAACACACATCCAACCAAAGCCTTCATGTCAACCTCAAGATTCCTAGAGCTACTCCACATGGATCTATTTGGACCTACCACCTATGCTAGCCTTGGGGGCAATCTCTTTTGCTTGGTGGTAGTTGATGACTACTCTAGGTACACTTGGGTGTTCTTTCTTCAAGACAAGGGAGAGACTCAATCAATATTCAAGAAGTTTGCAACTAGAGCCCAAAATGAGTTTGATGTGAAGATCAAGAAGATAAGAAGTGACAATGGGACTGAGTTTGTGAACACCAAGATTTAAGACTATTGTGATGAAGTTGGGATCAAGCATGAGGTGTCCGCCACCTATACCCCACAACAAAATGGTGTAGTAGAGAGGAAGAACCGGGCACTAATCACTCTTGCAAGATCAATGCTTGATGAATACAACACCCCCGAGAAGTTTTGGGCTGAAGCAATCAACACCGCATGCTATGCGGCCAACCGGCTCTTTGTTCAAAGGCTTCTCAAGAAGACCCCCTATGAGCTTGTGAATGGGAAGAAACCGGATATATCCTTCTTCCGAGTGTTTGGATGCAAAGTGTACATCTATAAGAAGCGCCAACACTTGGGCAAGTTCCAATGGAGATGTGACATTGGTTTCTTACTTGGTTATTCTCTTAAATCCAAGGCATATCGAGTATTTAACAAAGCCTCCGGCCTAGTTGAAGAAACATATGACTTGGAGTTTGATGAAACTAATGGCTCTCAAGAAGAGCATGTGAATCTTGATGATGTAGGTAATGAACCCTTGAGGGAGGCTATGAAGAATATGCCCGTTGGTGCAATCAACCCACTAGAGGTGGAAGGAGTTGAAGATGATGCAAATCAAGTACCCTCTCCACCTCACACGCCTCAAGTTGATGAAGAACAAGTGAGGGAAGCACAAGAAGATACCTTCATCCCTCAAGATCAAGCCGAGGCTCAAGCTAGTGATGTTGATGCACCACAACCTCCTCCCCAAGTGATTGATAGAAGATCTACACCTATGCTTCAAGCTCATCCACAAGAACTTATCATAGGGAGTCCATCAAGGGGGGTAACAACTCGATCTAAACTTGCTTCTTATGTTGAGCATCACTCTTTTGTTTCCTTTGTTGAGCCTTCTAGTGTGGAGGATGCACTTGCGGATCCGGATTGGGTGAACGCCATGCATGAAGAGTTGAACAACTTCACCCGGAACGAAGTGTGGACACTAGTAGAAAAGCCCAAAGGAGCAAGAATCATTGGCACCAAGTGGGTGTTTAGGAACAAGCAAGATGATCAAGGTGTGGTTGTGAGGAACAAGGCAAGATTGGTGGCAAAGGGGTTCTCCCAAGTTGAAGGCTTGGATTTTGGGGAGACCTTTGCACCGGTTGCAAGACTAGAAGCGATTCGTATCCTTTTGACATATGCTTCACATCACAAAATGAAACTTTTCCAAATGGATGTGAAGAGTGCCTTTCTAAATGTTTTCATCAATGAACTTGTTTTTGTCTCACAACCTCCCGCGTTTGAAGACCCAAATTGTCCTAATCATGTGTAGAGGTTGTCCAAGGCACTCTATGGTTTGAAGCAAGCTCCAAGAGCTTGGTATGTGAGGCTAAGGGACTTCCTACTCAAGAAGGGCTTCAAGATCGGGAAAGTGGATACCACACTCTTCACCAAGGTGCTAGATGGAGAGATCTTTGTTTGCCAAGTGTATGTCGATGACATTATATTTGGGTCAACAAACCAAGATCATAGCAGGGAATTTGGTGCATTGATGTCCAAGGAGTTCGAGATGTCGATGATTGGCGAGCTAACCTTCTTCCTTGGCTTCCAAGTGAAGCAATTGAGGGAGGGCACCTTCATATCTCAAGAGAAGTACACTAATGATGTGCTCAAGAAATTCAAGATGGAGGATTGCAAGCCAATCAAGACCCCAATGCCTACTAATGGGCATCTCGACCTTGATGAGGGAGGTAAACCGATAGACCAAACTCTTTACCGCTCAATGATCGGTAGTTTACTTTACCTCACCGCATCTAGGCCAGATATCATGTTTAGTGTGTGTATGTGTGCTAGGTTTCAAGCAAACCCTAAGGAGTCGCATCTTTGTGCGGTTAAAAGAATCCTTATGTACTTAAGGCACACCCCTAGCATTGGCCTTTGGTATCCCAAAGGAGCTCTCTTCCTACTTTGTGGCTATTCCGATTCGAATTATGCCGGGTGTAAGGTTGATAGGAAGAATACCTCTGGCGGTTGCCATTTGCTAGGAAGATCACTTGTTTCTTGGTCCTCAAAGAAGAAAAATAGTGTGGCATTGTCTACCGCGAGGCGGAATACATAGCCATGGGAGCTAGTTGTGCACGAATCTTATACATGTCCCAAACACTACTTGATTACGGCGTGTTTTTAAAAGATGTTCCGCTTTTGTGTGATAATGAAAGCGTCGTAAAGCTTGCAAATAACCCGGTTCAACACTCTCGCACCAAGCACATTGATATTCGCTATCACTTTCTTAGAGATCATGTGGCTAGCAAAGATATCACACTAGTAGGAGTTTCTAGCGAAAATAAATTGACGGATATCTTCACTAAACCTTTCAATGAAACAACCTTTTGTAGTTTGAGAAGCGAGTTGAATGTGCTTGATCACTCTAACTTCACTAAAAGATGATCTTGTGTGAACCAACCTTGCATCATGTGTAATATAATCATGTTAATTTAGTAATGCACATAGGCTTGGATAACATGGTTGGAATAACGTTCTTGAACGTGTGAAGAAGTCCAAATCATGGTTTAAACTTGCAAGCAACCTATATTCAAATTCTTGTAAATGCATTGCATGTGCATGTGTTGTTTGTCGTTCCTTTTCGGTTAAGTTTGAGCATCCTCTGTGTTCGTCCACTTAGGGGGGAGCATTCCAAGCTCAAGTCACTTCTATACCCCTCTTGTGGCCATATGATGTCTCCTTGAAGGTTCCATTCGAATATTTTGAGCTAAAATTAAATCTAAGCCTATGGCAAACTATTTGAAAAGGAGAGTTTGAGAGATGGTTCTCATATCAAGTCCAATCAGGTGTTATTTGGATCTTATTTGGATTGGAACTTGGTTGGGAGAAAGAAACAAAAAGAAAATTTGAAAAATTCTAAAATTTTGGCGACGGACGATCCCGACAGACGCTACGTCTCTCTTACCTCAGCGTCCGTCGCAACCGTCCGGACAGAAAAAGCCGCTTGATTGAGGGGCGACAGACGATCTCCAGCGTCTGACGCATTCAAGTCGGCCGCCTCGAAAATTCCCTACTGGAAGACCGACGGACGATCCCATTGGACGCTGTGCAGCGTCTGTCGCAGTCCGACGGAGCGTCTGTCGCTCCGCGTCGGAGCATCCGTCGTGCACTTAAGGCGCAAATTTTTTTAAAAAACCCCGTCTTTCTTCCTCTCAGTCAGTTTCAGTTCCTTCGTACGCTGTCGCCGCCCGATCTCTCCTAACCCTAACCGCCGCTGAGCAGATCTCGCGACGCCCGCGCTACTCCTCGCCGGCGTGCTCCACCCAGCGCCGCCGCCGCATCTGCTTTCGCCGCTGCCGCGACTCCCACCCTCCCTGCACCGCCGCCCTTCATCCACCCAGCGTCGCCGCGCCAGCCTCTCGCGCCCAGCACCGCCGTCACCTCTCACCGGAGTTCCCCCTCTGCTCTTTGCGTTTTGACCAAGCAGAGACCCCTCCCTTTCCTGGTGTTTGCTTGGGCGTTCTTCAACCCCTGAGGTCCTCCCTGGATCTCTAAGACTGCGGATTGGAGTGACATTGACCGAGGCTCTTACCCCCTGCTTGTTTTTGGTTACCGTGGTCAGAGGGTCTGTGGTAGTAAGGAAGTGGCAGTGAACTCGGGGCAAAGCCCGCGAGTAAGGAATGAGGCAAAGCCTTGAAAGGACAGTCCAGGGCCGTCGTGCCACTCTTGATTGCTTGTGTTGATCAGTGATTGTCAGTTGGCCGTGGTCAGTGAGGTTGTGATTTGACAATTGAGGATTTCTTTGACAGTGGCAGTTAGTCCCATGCATGTCAATGGCACGAATGAAGAACGCCGGACCCGTTCCTGGTAGTGGTGGTGACCTCCACCTCCACCGCGTCCACCCACTGATCGGGGAAGGGGCAAGCAAAAGGTTATTTCCAAGAAGCGCAAGAGGCCACTTATGGATCCAGATTCAGCAGCAGCAGTTGCAGTGGCAGAGGCCGTAGAGATCGTGGAGCGAGGTGGACGTCGCGCCGGTTTGAGGCTCTTGCCTCGCCGTGGAGCGCGTCGTGAGTCCCCTATGCGTCCAGAGATAGAGCCCGCCGAGGCTACTGAGCCAGAGGAGGCAGAGCCAGTTCCCGAGACTGAGCAGACAGAGGCCGCGGGCCACTCTTCGATTGGGGAGCTGATGAGTCCCAGAGTTACACGTTCTAGAGGCTCTGGAGCTCCTCCTAGTCCTCCCGGACCTCAGCTACCATATCCATTGAGGCATCAAGTCAGGGTTCTCACAGCCAAGCAGGTCCAGCTACTCCACTTCGTGGACTTTCAGTCTTGGTTCCCCACTCAGAGGGACCCCCGTGCTGGACGTGATTTCTATACCACTATCCACGAGGATTTCTACAGAGCATACGTTGAGACCGACGCTCCTCTTAGGGCTCACAGAGTTTGCCCACCTACACACATAGAAGGTGTCGGTGGTCCAGAGATTCTCCAACACTTGCAGTATATTCAGGGCCTGACTAATTTGATGGGATGATCTGGTGCTTATCAAAAAGACTGGGTCTATCAGTTCTACGCATCTCTGTGGATCTCCCCTGACCACGAGTTCTTTCACTTCGGCTTTAAGGGCCGCGACTTCAGGGTCACAACAGCTCGATTCAAAGAGCTTTTCCACTTAGAGTCCTCTTCTACAAAGATTCACAGTTTGTGCTAGGGGATCAGGAGGCACCTCACCGACCTCATGATGGAATAGTGCCATCTACAGATTACGTGAGGCCGTGTTTCCAGCTACCTTTCACCGAGGGTTCGAGCCGCACTCCGGGAGACCTCACACCTCTTGCTCGGATTCTCCATGAGGTACTCAGACGTACCATTCTTCCCCGGATTGGAGCCCGGGACACTATTACCCGTCCTCAGCTATGGCTACTTGCTCATGTCATCCGGAAGGAGAAGTTTGATCTTTGGGATTTGATAGTCAGCGAGCTTGAGGACATCATCACTGCAGGGTTCAGAGGACACTGGCAGCTACAGTTTGCACATTTGATTTCATACCTGGTAGTGGCCACCACTCGATCTGGATCTCTACGTGTCACTCTTACCAGGTTAGCTACTGAGTTCCCCCGTGTACTCGATGAGCCAGTTGGTCATCCATGGGAACCTGCCTCGCCCCAGCAGAGCATACCGACCAGGCACCAGACAGGCAGGTGTGCCACCTCAGTCGGCAGAGGACACTGACGCCACAGTTGAGCAGATCGCCCAGGCAGAGCTTGCGGATCTTGATGCTCAGATTGACACCGCCGCCGAGGCTGCCTACAGAGAGGACCTGGACTCTGACAGCTCTGACGAGGACTACAGGCCCATGCCCAATTACGCACCGATGTCTCATGATCATGAGGCAGGAGGGTCAGCTTCAGCTCTAGCTCCAGTTTCAGGCACCTCAGAGGCCACTATTCTTTCCCTACTTACGAGGATGCAGGAGGAGCAGTCACGACAGGCAGAGGAGCAGAGGCGGCAGGCTGCAGATGTTCGGAGACTCACAGCTCAGCAGCTTGCGGCTCAGGCTCAGACTCAAGCCCAACAGGATGAGTTTCAGCGCCAGTTCCTAGCTTATCAGATGCAGCAGGCTGAAATTCAGAAGACTCAGACTCTGCTTCTTGAGCGTCTCCTTGGCTCGACCTTCGGACAGACTGTTACTCCCCAGCTTCAGATGTCCGGGGTCTCTCAGCAGCAGCCGTCAGTGGTCGTGGTACCGACTCCAGCGTTACCGTCAGGAGGACAGCAGAGTCAGGCACCAGTCGCTCCACCCTTCCAGGCACCTGCCTCTCTAGAGTGTCAGTCTCCGAGGACCCAGGTGTCCTCATGGTTGGTTTCGCCCGATGAGCTTCAGACAGGTTTCACACCTATCCGGGAAACCACCATTGCAGAGGCCTCGTGTGACCTCTCAGCCTCTTACTTAGAGATCACAGGAGATGACTCTCCCGGAGCCTCTCAGCTAGACACACGCGCTCCAGCGGTTGAGGTGGATCTTCCGGCGACGGCCACTTACCTTTCTTCAGTTGCCTCATCGGAGATCGCACCAGACCAGTCCACGCAGAGAGTCATCACTCCTCCAGCTGCAGTTCATACGGATGCGCTCTCAGTAGCAGTTGAGCCAGAGGCCCTAGGTCAGAAGCATAGTTGCTCACCCAAGCCAAGTCACAAACCATGGTACTCATAGATATGAATGTAAAAAGGAGTACCTCATGATATTCTCAAAACATGTATCGGAGTATAGCGTGGAAGCTCAATTACCATTTGAACATAGAGATATATCATGAACCATAAAACAACTTACAAGATATATTAGTGATAATTAAGAGTTTGTCACACACAACCATATATTACACAACCATCAAACATCATCCAACACACATAGATACAAGTGCATAAAAGTAGAAATGATGAAGGAGTACGGGGAATTTAAGCACAACAAAGATCCAAATCCCTCCCCCTATCTTTAATACTCGACTACCCTCTCTCCCCCTTTGGTGCCAAGCACCAAAAACTACGGAGCTCCCGGAGCATCTAGAAGTGAACCATCCGTGCAGCAGGAGGGAAGATCGAACTGTGAGTAGTCTGGACTGTCATCACTCCTCCAGCTGCAGTTCAGAAAATTGCGCTCTCAGTAGCAGTTGAGGCAGTTGAGCCAGAGGCCCTTGTTCAGACCCGGGAGCAGGACGAGGCCGTTACAGTGGCAGTATCTACTCCACCTCAGTCCCAGCCAGCCGAGCTTGTGGCAGTAGTCTCTCTGGTCGCTTTGGCAGTGTCTACTCCTCCACCGCCTTGAGTCTTCACTTGCCGGGTTTCCAGACCCGTCCCTTCTGAGGCAGGACTGTCAGAGGCACCAGCTGAGTGAAAGGATCAAGATGCCCAAGATGGGGGATGAATTGGGCTCTTTTTAATTTCAAGACAAGAATTAAACCTATAAAGAGCCAATTAACCCCCTAGTGCCTATCGCTTGTGTGTCCTAGCTAGAAAGAGGTAGCAAGTCAATAGAAAGCGAAAACTTCCTACACAATTCTAGTATGAATTGAAAGACAAGTGCGGAAAGTAATGCGGTAAGAAAGAGCTAGGGAAAGAGATGCTTGACACGGCGATGTTTTGCCGAGGTATCGAGGAGTCGACACTCCCCCTAGTCCTCGTTGGAGCACCTCGCAAGGTATAACTCCCCCTCAATCCCGCGCAAGGGACGAGTGCTCTCTACGAGCTGATTCTTCGCCACTCCGGCTCGGTGAATCGCCCACGACCGATCACAACGTCGATGAAGAAGGGCCGCCGACAATCCTCTGGCGATCACCTTCCTCCAAGCACCACCGGACCGTCTAGGTGATGTCGATCACCAAGAGTAACAAGCCTCGATCTTCGCTTGACTCACTCAAGCTTCACAACTAGAGGATGCACACTTGAACTCTTGGATGAACTAGAGGAGAGGATGGATGGATTCACAAATCACTCTCTCTCTCTCTCTAGGGCTCTTGCTCTCTTCCCAACCTTCTCAAACATCACAGCAAATGAAATGAGCAAAGGCTTGGTGGGAGAGAAGTGTGAGGAGCTATAAATAGCCCTCAAGGAAACTGCCTCGGGCTGGCTCTTTAAGTTGGCGACAGACGCTCCGACGCCTAGGCGACGGACGGTCCGTCGCCCTGCCCAACGGCTAGTTCTGACAGGATTTCCCAGGGACGGACGCTCCGTCGGAGGGGCGACGAACGCTCTTCCCAGCGTCCGACGCTACACTCTGACTCGGGCTGAAAGAACACCCTCACTGGAAGCCGACGGACGCTCTCCAAGCGCCCGACGCCTGGACGACGGACAGCGTCCGTCGGACCCTGAAAAACTTAGCCAGAAAACACGGCCACTGCAAGGCCGACGGACGATGTGGACTAAACCACCCAGCGTCCGACGCCTTTGTCCGACGCGACGGACAGCGTCCGACGCCTCCGTCAGGAGCGTCCGTCGCCCAGAAAACATGCCTCTCAACTTCGTTTTTCGCCGCGATGAATATGAAAGTTGTTCTAGGCTATCTTACGTCATCATAGGCTTGCTTAGAGCTAAGGAAGACAAGTGTGCACCACACCTAGTTCATGAAGCTTTCCTAAGTCAAGCTACTAGTCTCAACCCCTCTTGATAGTACGGTGATAGATCAAATAGAAGCCCTATCTATTTCTAAGTGTCGTTCATCACCTTATGGCACTTAGCCTATCATTCTAGGGTCTTCATCATGTCTCTTTGAAATCCGAAACGATATCCATCTTGAGGGCTAAGTGATGACCATTTATGTCCATTCATGTTGATCACTATGGCTAAGCTACGCATAGCCTCTGCAAAACACATGTTAGCCATAATAATCGCTAATTGCCGTTAATCACTGAAACCAACTAGGGCCATGATTCTTCATCGCGCTTCAGTGCCTTATCGGTCTGCCGACTGAGGTGGCACACCTGCCTGTCTGGTGCCTGGTCGGTATGCTCTGCTGGGGCGAGGCAGGTTCCCATGGATGACCAACTGGCTCATCGAGTACACGGGGAACTCAGTAGCTGACCTGGTAAGAGTGACACGTAGAGATCCAGATCGAGTCGTGGCCACTACCAGGTATGAAATCCAATGTGCAAATTGTAGCTGCCAGTGTCCTCTGAACCCTGCAGCGATAATGTCCTCAAGCTCGCTGACTATCAAATCCCAAAGATCAAACTTCTCCTTCCGGATGACATGAGCAAGTAGCCATAGCTGAAGATGGGTAATAGTGTCTCGAGCTCCAATCCGAGGAAGAATGGTACGCCTGAGTACCTCGTGGAGAATTCGAGCAAGAGGAGTGAGATCTCTCGGTGTACAGCTCGAACCCTCTATGAACGGCAGCTGAAAACATGGCCTCACGAAGTCTGTAGATGGCACTATCCCATCGTGAGGTCGACGAGGTGCCTCCTGATCCCCGTAGCACAGACTGTGAATCCTCGTAGGAGAGAATTCTAAGTGAAATAGTTCCCTGAACCGAGCTACTGAAACCCTGAAGTCACGGCCCTGAAAGCCGAAGTGAAAGAACTCGTGATCAGGGGAGATCCACAGTGAGGCATAGAACTGATAGACCTAGTCCTTCTGATAAGCTCCTGATCGTCCCATCATATCTGACAATCCCTGAAGATACTGCAAGTGTTGAAGAATCTCTAGACCACCGACCCCCTCTATATGAGCAGGTGGGCAAACTCTGTGAGCCCTAAGAGGAGTGTCGGTCTCAACATACGCTCTGTAGAAATCCTCGTGAATAGTGGTATAGAAACCACGTCCAGCACGGGGGTCTCTCTGGGTTGGGAACCAAGACTGAAAGCCCACGAAGCGGAGTAGCTGGACCTGCTTGGCTGTGAGAACCCTGACCTGATGCCTCACTGGATCTGGTAGCTGAGGTGCTTGAGGACTAGGTGGTGCACCAGAGCCTCTAGACCGTGTAACTCTGCGGCTCATCAGCTCACCAATCGAAGATGGGCCCGCGGCCTCTGTCTGCTCAGCCTCTAGGACTGGCTCTGCCTCCTTTGACTCTGGAGCCTTTGCGGGCTCTGTCTCTGGACTCGAGGGGGACTCACGACGCGCTCCACGGCGAGGCGAGAGCCTCAAACCGGCGCGACGTCCACCTCGCTATGCTAGCTCTGCTGCCTCTACTACTGCAAGTGCTGCTACGGAGTCTGGATCCATAAGTGGCCTCTTGCGCTTCCATGACACAACCTTCTGCTTACCCCTTCCCCGATCAGTGGGTGGACGCGGTGGAGGTGGAGGGTCACCACCACTACCAGGAACGGGGCCGACGTTCTTCGTCCTTGCCATGATCTGATCACTGCAATCAAACCTCTGACGATCTGGTCAAATCCAAAACGCAAACAAGAGTGACTCGACGGCCCTGGACTGACACTCTCGAGGCTTTGCCTCGTTCCTTACTCGCGGGCTTTGCCCCGAGTTCACTGTCACTGTCTCTGACACGCTGACCCTGCTCGATTAGATAGATAGGGAATATAACCATAAGCATATATCTAGAAAAGAGTGGGTCTATATAGAAGCATGAAATAGATAAGAAAAGATCGAACTGCCAACTGCCATCATACCTCTGACCAAGTGACGCAAGAAAAAAAGAAGAGGAAAGAGCCTTGGTCGAATTTCACACTCCGCAGCCTTGGAGATCCAGGGAGGAACTCAAAGGAAACCTCGGAGAGAATCCGCGCAATCTGCTTGGCTAAAACGTGCAGAGCAGAAGGATTCCCCGGCGAGCGGCGGTGGCGGCACTGGAGAGGAACCGCCGGCTAGGGTTGGCGCAGCCCTGAGTGCGGCAGCGGCGGCGGCGAGGAAGAAAAAGGCGCGGCTCTGGAGCGGCAACGGCGGCAGCGGCGCGGAGGAGGGAGCAGTTAGGGTTTGGAGAGAGCGGCAACGGCGGTGCTGGGCGCGAGCTCTGGCGCGGCGGCGCTGGGTGGATGAATAGCGGCGGCACAGGGAGGGTGGCAGACGCGGTGGCGGCGAGAGCAGATGCGGCGTCGGCGTACGGATGAACTGAAACCAACCGAGAGGAAGAAAGATAGGGTTTTTTTTAAAAAAATTGTGCCTTAAGTTTGCGACGGCGCTCCATCAGACTGTGACGGATGCTGCACAGCGTTTGACGGGATCATCCGTCGGTCTTCCAGTAGGGAATTTTCGAGGCGGCCGACATTGAATGCGTCAGACGCTCTGCGACGGACGCTGGAGATCGTTCGTCGCCCCTTAATCAAGCGGCTTTTTCTGTCCGGACGGTTGCGACGGACGCTGAGGTACGAATGACGTAGCGTCCGTCGGGATCGTCCGTCGCCAAAATTTTAGAATTTTTCAAATTTTCTTTTTGTTTCTTTCTCCCAACCAAATTCCAATCCAAATAAGATTCAAATAACACCTGATTGTACTTGATATGAGAACCATCTCTCAAACTCTCTTTTTCAAATAGTTTGCCATAGGCTTAGATTTAATTTTAGCTCAAAATATTCGAATGGAACCTTCAAGGAGACATCATATGGCCACAAGAGGGGTATAGAAGTGACTTGAGCTTGGAATGCTCCCCCCTAAGTGGACAAACACAGAGGATGCTCAAACTTAACCGAAAAGGAACGGCAAACAACACATGCACTTGCAATGCATTTACAAGAATTTGAATCTAGGTTGCTTGCAAGTTTAAACCATGATTTGGACTTCTTCACACGTTCAAGAACGGTTATTCCAACCATGTTAGCCAAGCCTATGTGCATTACCAAATTAAACATGTTATATTACAAATGAATGCATGGTTCACACAATCTCATACCAGGCTCTTGGAGCTTGCTTCAATCTATAGAGTTCCTTGGACAACCTATACACATGATTAGGACAATTGGGGTATTCAAACCTGGGAGGTTGTGAGACAAAAACAAGTTCATTGATGAAACCATTTAGAAAGGCACTCTTCACATCCATTTGAAAAAGTTTCATTTTGTGATGTGAAGCATATGCCAAAAGGATACGAATGGCTTCTAGTCTTGCAATCGGTGCAAAGGTCTCCCCAAAATCCAAGCCTTCAACTTGGGAGAACCCCTTTGCCACCAATCTTGCCTTGTTCCTCACAACCACACCTTGATCATCTTGCTTGTTCCTAAACACCCACTTGGTGCCAATGATTCTTGCTCCTTTGGGCTTTTCTACTAGTGTCCACACTTCGTTCCGGGTGAAGTTGTTCAACTCTTCATGCATGGCGTTCACCCAATCCGGATCCGCAAGTGCATCCTCCACACTAGAGGGCTCAACAAAGGAAACAAAGGAGTGATGCTCAACATAAGATGCAAGTCTAGAGCGAGTCATAACTCCCTTTGATGGACTCCCTATAATTTGATCATGGGGGTGAGCTTGAAGGATAGGTGTCGGTCTTCTATTTGTCTCTTGAGGAGGGGGATGCGGTGCTTCAACATTGCTTGCTTCAGCCTCGGCTTGATCTTGAGGGATGTGAGTGTCTTCTTGAGCTTCCCTCACTTGATCTTCTTCATCAACTTGAGGCGTGCGAGGTGGAGAAAGATCTTGATTTGCTTCATCTTCAACTTCTTCCACCTCTTGCGGGTTGATAGCACCAATTGGTATATTCTTCATTGCCTCCCTCAAGGGTTCATCACCTACATCAATATCCTCAAGCGCTCCTTGGAAGCCATTAGTTTCATCAAACTCCAAGTCATACGTTTCTTCAACTAAGCCGGTGGCTTTGTTAAATACACGGTATGCCTTGGATTTAAGAGAATAACCAAGTAAGAAACCAATGTCACATCTCCTTTGGAACTTGCCCAAGTATTGGCGCTTCTTGTAGATGTACACTTTGCATCCAAACACTCGGAAGAAGGATATATCCGGTTTCTTCCCATTCACAAGCTCATAGGGGGTCTTCTTGAGAAGCCTTTGGACAAATAGCCGATTGGCCGCATAGCATGAGGTGTTGATTGCTTCGGCCCAAAACTTCTCGGGGGTGTTGTACTCATCAATCATTGATCTTGCAAGTGTGATTAGTGTCCGGTTCTTTCTCTCTACTACACCATTTTGTTGAGTGGTATAGGTGGCGGACACCTCATGCTTGATTCCAACTTCATCACAATAATTTTCAATCTTGGTGTTCACAAACTCGGTCCCATTGTCACTTCTTATCTTCTTGATCTTCACATCAAACTCATTTTGGGCTCTAGTTGCAAACTTCTTGAATATTTATTGAGTCTCTCCCTTGTCTTGAAGGAAGAACACCCAAGTGTACCTAGAGTAGTCATCAACTACCACCAAGCAAAAGAGATTGCCACCAAGGCTAGCATAGGTGGTAGGTCCAAATAGATCCATGTGAAGTATCTCTAGGACTCTTGAGGTTGACATGAAAGCTTTGGTGGGATGGGTGTTGGCCACTTGCTTGTCGGCTTGACATGCACTACACAACTTGTCCTTCTCAAACACCACATCCTTCACACCTCTAACCATCTCCTTCTTGACTAGTTTCTTCAAAGTTGACATTCCCACATGTGCTAATCTTCTATGCCATAGCCAACCCAAAGAGCTCTTAGAGAAAAGACATGTTTGCAAGCTTGCTTCATTCGAGGTGAAGTCCACTAGATAGATATTGTTGTGCCTAAACCCTTTGAATATCAAAGATGAATCTTCAATCTTGGTCACAACTACCTCATTTGGGGTGAAGAGACATTGGAACCCGAGATCACAAAGTTGACCAACCGAAAGCAAGTTGAAGCTCAAAGATTGCACTAGCAAGACATTTGATATTGATTGATCATTGGAGATTGCCACTTTGCCTAGGCCTTGCACTTTTCCTTTTGAGTTGTCCCCAAAGGTAATATTGTCTTGCCCTTCACAATCTTCCTCGAGTATGGTGAACATCCGGGAGTCACCGATCATATGTTGAGTGCATCCACTATCAATGACCCAATGACTTCCACCGGTCTTGTAGTTCACCTACACACAAGCAACTTGAAGTTAAGCTTGTTGTTTAGGAACCCACACTTGGCGAGGTCCCATAACCTTGTTCACCAACTCCTTAGCAACCCATAGCACTTTGGGCTTGTTCTTCATCTTAGGACCGAGAAACACAACTAGGGGTCTACCCTTGGAGTCCTTGTTTATGATGAAGTGTGCATCATGAGCAAAAGGCCTTGTGTGCTTGGGCAAGGTCTTGGGAGGTGGAGTCTTGCATTGGAATTCAAAGTGACCCTCTTGACCACATCCAAAGCACTTCTTGGGCTTGGGCTTTGGTGTGTCATAGTTGTTCCTCATGGCCTTGTTCTTGTAGTAGTTCATTGCTTCCATCTTGACTTTGGCCTTCATGAGTTGGTTCTCCTTGAACCCAATGTCGGACTTGTCGTTCTTCATGATCGTGTTCATCAAGAGCTCACTTTGAAGGTTGTGGCCCTTGGTGAACTTCTCCATTCCACTTGCTAACTTGATCTTCTCAACCTTGAGCTTTGCATTTTCCTCTTTGAGAGAGTTGATCAAGGTGATTGCATCTTTGTCATCTTTCTTGGCCGTGTTGATGGTGAAGTACTTGTTGGCCTTGAGATTGATTAGCTCTTCCTTGAGCTTTGAGTTCTCTTGTCGCATCTTCACATAGTCATCATACTTTTTGGCCTCAACAACCTTCTTGCCCTTGCACTTAGCATTTTGCTCACTAGCAGCTTCATCAAGCAAGTCCTCACAAGAAGTAGCTATATGACACTTAACAACTGGGTTAATAGCAACATGTGTAGCAAGATCATTTGTAAGCAATTCGTTAGCTATCACAAGTGTGCCATGTTCATTTCTAACTTGGTTGTAGTCATCTTTTAGCAAGTTGTATCTTGTATGGAGCTCTTGTGTTGACCTCTCAAGTTTATCATGTTTCTCATTAGCTTGCTTGAGTGAGGCTTTGAGCTCCCTAGTGCTAGATGAGAGAGATTTGTTCTCAAGCTTCAAATCATCATTAGCACTAGACAAGTCATCAAGTTTAGCATGCAAGTTATCGTTGGCTTTCTCTAGTGTTTCACTTTTAGTTTTATACTTCCTAATGAGCTTAGTGTATTTTTTGCAAATCACAATTAGCTCATCATAGGAAGGTGCCTCAAACTCATCATCACTATCATCACTAGAGCTAGCCTCATCATCATTATCCTCTTTTTGTACCTTCTTGTCACCTTTGGTCATGAGGCATAGGTGTGTAGAGGATGAGTCCGATGATGATGGAGGAGGTAGTGGTGGAGTAGATGAACCAATCACCAAGGCGGCCACCTTCTCATCTTCACTCTCATCTCCGGATGAGTCACTTGTGTCTTCAATGTCGGTGAGCCAATCACCAACAATGTAGGCTTTGCCATCCTTCTTCTTCTTGTGGAAGTTGAAGTTCTTCTTCTTCTTGAATGGCTTGTCATCCTTCTTCTCCTCATCACTTGACTCATCTTTGTTGCCCTTGTTGTACTTGAACTTGTTGTTGAATTTCTTGTTCTTGTACTTGTCTTTCTTCTCTTCGGGACAAGCATGAGCCAAGTGTCCAATTTTGCCACAATTGTAGCAATCCATCTTGGAGAGAGGCTTTCTTGAAGAGCTTGTGAAGAATTTCTTCTTCTTTGAGTCAAACTTGACTCCATTTGTTTAGCCTCTTCAACATCTTTGTTGTCTTCTTCACCATGAGAGCTAAGTCATTATCATCCTCTCCATCACTTGCACTCTCATACACATATTGCATCTTGCACTTCTCCGAAGAGGATGCCTTGAGAGCCAAGTCCTTCTTCTCCTCCTCTTTTTCTTTCTTCTTGGAGGAGGAAGAAGAGCCACCATCACCAATCTTCATGTACATCTCATTGGCATTGATCTTGCCCAAGATTTGTGTTGGTGTAGCGGCGGAGAGGTCTCCTTGGTGAAGAACCGTGACGATGTGGCTATACTTCTCAATGGGCAAGACACAAAGAATCTTGCGTACGACATCGGCTGGTGCCATTTGGTTGAGAGCGAGCCCATTCAATTCTTCTACAAGAATGTTAAGACGTGAGTACATTTCATTTGCATTTTCATTTCCGTGCATGGAAAAAGAATTGAGCTTAGCCATAACTAAGTGATAGCGTTCCTCATGCTCACTCTTTGTGCCTTCGTGAAGAGCACAAATAGTGGTCCACAACTCAAATGCGTCTTTGGCATTACGCACCCGGTTGAAGACATCCTTGCAAATGCCATGAAAAAGAATGTTCTTCACCTTGGCATTGTGCTTATCAAAGTTGAGGTCCTCCGCGAAGAGAGTGCCTCCCTTTGTGGCGGCATTGAGCACGCCCACGTCAATGGCCTCTAGATAGGCCTCCATACGAACTTTCCAATAAGGAAAGTCGTCTCCATCGAACATGAGAGGTGGTCCATCCCCATGGGACATCTTGCTGCTTTGGTCGCTCTGGTCGCTTTGGCAGTGTCTACTCCTCCACCGCCTTGAGTCTTCACTTGCCGGGTTTCCAGACCCGTCCCTTCTGAGGCAGGACTGTCAGAGACACCAGCTGAGTGAAAGGATCAAGATGCCCAAGATGGGGGGTGAATTGGGCTCTTTTTAATTTCAAGACAAGAATTAAACCTATAAAGAGCCAATTAACCCCCTAGTGCCTACCGCTTGTGTGTCCTAGCTAGAAAGCGGTAGCAAGTCAATAGAAAGCGAAAACTTCCTACACAATTCTAGTATGAATTGAAAGACAAGTGCGGAAAGTAATGCGGTAAGAAAGAGCTAGGGAAAGAGATGCTTGACACGGCGATGTTTTGCCGAGGTATCGAGGAATCGACACTCCCCCCTAGTCCTCGTTGGAGCACCTCGCAAGGTATAGCTCCCCCTCAATCCCGCGCAAGGGATGAGTGCTCTCTACGGGCTAATTCTTCGCCACTCCGGCTCGGTGAATTGCCCACGACCGATCACAACGTCGATGAAGAAGGGCCGCCGACAATCCTCCGGCGATCACCTTCCTCCAAGCACCACCGGACCGTCTAGGTGATGTCGATCACCAAGAGTAACAAGCCTCGATCTTCGCTTGACTCACTCAAGCTTCACAACTAGAGGATGCACACTTGAACTCTTGGATGAACTAGAGGAGAGGATGGATGGATTCACAAATCACTCTCTCTCTAGGGCTCTTGCTCTCTTCCCAACCTTCTCAAACAACACAGCAAATGAAATGAGCAAAGGCTTGGTGGGAGAGAAGTGTGAGGAGCTATAAATAGCCCTCAAGGAAACTGCCTCGGGCTGGCTCTTTAAGTTGGCGACGGACGCTCCGACGCCTAGGCGACGGACGGTCCGTCGCTCTGCCCAACAGCTAGTTCTGACAGGATTTTCCAACGACGGACGCTCCGTCGGAGGGGCGACGGACGCTCTTCCCAGCGTCCGACGCTACACTCTGACTCGGGTTGAAAGAACACCCTCACTGGAAGGCCGACGGACGCTCTCCATGCGTCCGACGGCTGGCCGACGGACGGCGTCCGTCGGACCCTGAAAAACTTAGCCAGAAAACACGGCCACTGGAAGGCCGACGGACGATGTGGACTCAACCACCCAGCGTCCGACGCCGACGCGACGGACAGCATCCGACACCTCCGTCAGGAGCGTCCGTCGCCTAGAAAACAGGCCTCTCAACTTCGTTTTTCGCCGCGATGAATATGGAAGTTGTTCTAGGCTATCTTACGGTCACCATACGCTTGCTTAGAGCTAAGGAAGACAAGTGTGCACCACACCTAGTTCATGAAGCTTTCCTAAGTCAAGTTACTAGTCTCAACCCCTCTTAATAGTACGGTCAAAGATCAAATAGGAGCCCTATCTATTTCTAAGTGCCCTTCATCACCTTATGGCACTTAGCCTATCATTTTAGGGTCTTCAACATGTCTCTTTAAAATCCGAAATGATATCCATCTTGGGGGCTAGGTGACACCCATTGATGCCCATTCATGTTGATCACTATGGCTAGGCTACTCATAGCCTCTGCAAAACACACGTTAGCCATAATAATTGCTAATTTTCGTTAATCACCAAAACCAATAGGGACATGATTCTTCACTGAGCCTCAGGGGGAGCCAGTTGAGTCAGCAGCTCCAAAGCTTCCAGTGTCAGCTCCAGAGGTCACCCCAGCTGCGCCTACACCTGCAGAGGCTGAGGCAGATGTTGAGTCAGACGAGTCAGATCTTCAGGACTTATCATGCTCGATCATCAGGCTGTAGCTTCTTCACCTTCTTCTTCTCTAGCCCCAGATGCTTAGTTGTTGGTGCTAGACGCCAAAGGGGGAGAGAGGGTCGAGTATAGAGATAGGGGAGGGATTCGTTTCTTTGTGTGTCTTTAATCCCCGTACTCATGGCATCATGTCTATTCTATTGCATTTGTGTATATGTGTGATGAATGATGCTTGTGAGATACTTATGCTTGTGAGACATACTCTTGTTTTTCACTAATATATGTTGTGAGTTGTCTCTTGTTCATGATATGTCTCTATGATCTAATGGTATTTGAGCTTCCGCATCTTACTCCGATATATGGTTGAGAATATCATGAGGTACTTCGCTTAATATTCATATTCATAAGTACCATGTTTGTGATTTGGTTTGGGTGAGCAAGTTTGCTTCATTACAAATTCACTAACCCTTGCTCAACCATTCCAAGTCACCAAAATCCTAACCTTTCACTCCTATATCCATACTCGAGGAGTTATTGTCATCAATCACAAAAAAGGTGGAGATTGAAGAATCATGGCCCTAGTTGGTTTCGGTGATTAACGGCAATTAGCGATTATTATGGCTAACGTGTGTTTTGCAGAAGCTATGCGTAGCTTAGCCATAGTGATCAACATGAATGGGCATAAATGGTCATCACTTAGCCCTCAAGATGGATATCGTTTCGGATTTTAAAGAGACATGATGAAGACCCTAGAATGATAGGCTAAGTGCCATAAGGTGATGAACGACACTTAGAAATAGATAGGGCTTCTATTTGATCTATCACCGTACTATCAAGAGGGGTTGAGACTAGTAGCTTTACTTAGAAAAGCTTCATGACTTAGGTGTGGTGCACACTTGACTTCCTTAGCTCTAAGCAAGCCTATGGTGACCATAAGATAGCCAAGAACTTCTTCCGAATTCATCGCGACGAAAACCGGAGTTGAAAAAGAAGTTTACCAGGCGTCGGACGCTGAGTCTGGAGGCGCCGGACGCTGTCCGTCGCGTCGGACGAAGGCGTCGGACGCTGACGTCAGGATGACGTAGCGTCCGTCGGCCACCCAGTTTGAGCCCCTGAGTTTCAGACAGCGTCCGTCGGCCTTCCAGTGGGCCTGTTTTCAGTGCTAAACGAAAAGGGGCGTCGAACGTTGATGCCTCAGCGTCCGTCGGACTGCGCAGGAGCGTCCGTCGCCCAAATCTATGTGCAAAACTAGCCGTTGGGCAGGGCGACGGACCGTCCGTCGCCTAGGCGTCGGAGCGTCCGTCGCCAACTTAAAGAGCCAGCCCGAGGCAGTTTTCTTGAGGGTTATTTATAGCTCCTCACACTTCTCTCCCACCTTGCCTTTGCTCATTTCAGTTGCTGAGTTTGTTGAGAAGGTTGGGAAGAAAGCAAGAGCCCTAGAGTGAGAGATCGATTCGCGAATCCATCCATCCTCTCCTCTAGTTCATCCAAGAGTTCAAGTGTGCATCCTTTAGTTGTGAAGCTTGAGTGAGTCAAGTGAAGATCAAGGCTTGTTACTCTTGGTGATCGACATCACCTAGACGGTCCGGTGGTGCTAGGAGGAAGGTGATCGCCGGAGGATTGTCAGCGGCCCTTCTCCATCGATGTTGTGATCGGTTGTGGGCGATTCACCGAGCCGAAGTGGCAAAGAATCAGCCCGTAGAGAGCACTTAGTCCTTGCGCGGACTAAGGGGGAGCGATACCGTGCGCGGTGCTCCAACGAGGACTAGGGGGGAGTGTCGACTCCTCGATACCTCGGCAAAAAGTCGTCGTGTCAAATTTCCTTTGCCTTCTCCTCTTTACTTATTGCAATTACATTCAAGCATTACATTCCGCTTTCATTGCCCTGCCTTGCTTGTTTAGCTAGGACACACTTGGGAAAGCACTAGGGGGTTAATTGGCTCTTGTTAGGTTTTAATATTGCTTAGAAATTTAAAAGAGCCTAATTCACCCCCCTCTTGGGCATCTTGATCCTTTCACACGAGTATAGGGCTTGGCGCCGATGGACTAAGATAATGGTGAAGAGCAAGCAAAGGCTACGATCGATTGATCATGTGAAGCTATAAAGTGGATCATATCATTCATGAATATGAAGCTAAGGGAAGATATGTGTTAATATCAAGTGGCTTGATGCATGAAGATGGAGGAGCTTCATTGCTATGAACAATGATCAAGGTAGCGTTGTTAGCTATGCTTGATGGATAACCATTGTTCATCATCGGAAAGATAAGACGGAGGTTGGATGCTTGCGTGGCATCACCAACGTGGAGTGGAAATGGAATATGCAAGGCAAAAGTTATATTAATTTGTAGGGTATTTTACTTCATGATCATTGATATGTAGAGAAGTGCACAGCTGGGTTTACCATTGGATCTCACATCAGGTCTGGATAAATCTGTTGATGTATCCATCTATGAGACTGACAAAGTCTTAGGCTGTGATGTGATAGGGTTGCTCTCCAGATTGCATATTCAGGTATTCAATGAACACAAGAAATGCTGACAGCTATTCCAAATATTGGAGGCAGTTAACCTAACACCATGACAACTGTTAAATTACGAAGAATGTTCAGCAAGCATATTCGTGCTCCGGTGTGGACTGTGGATGCAGATATCTCACTATGAATAAAAGAAATAATTCTAGCTTGGTGTATGAAAAAAAAATTAAACATTGTTTCGTTCTTTGTGTCTTAAGCTTACATACAAGTTCTTACACTTCAAACACATACAGCCAATATAACTTCATCCGAGCTTCCTCTGCAAGAGCCATTATTATAAGCAGGCTGCAAGGACCTTGTACCTTAATAGGTACATAATTATTCGGCTGAGCCATGACAAACATTAGAAGACATCAGGTGGGAAACGTCCAGGCATAGAATTATTCTGCTGAGCCTGCTTCAAATGCACTCTAAGTGCATAATTATTTATCTGCATCAAAACATGTATCACAATTTACCTTTTTGTAAAACATAAATATCAGAAGATCAAAATCACAAGGGTAATGAACAGGAAGAGTTACCTCAAGAGTTTTTAGCTGCTCCTGATACTGCAATACTAACTGTTTCAGGCTGCCGACTTCCTGAGTCCTTACATCAAACTCTTTTTGGCGTTCATGCTGTATCGCAACACCCCGCTTCAGAACAGCATTCTCTCGGAGAATTACTGTCAGTTGCTCCTTTAGCATCACATTTTCCTAGGGGGGAGGGGGGGGGGGGGGGTTAAAAAAGCATAACTACTTAAGCTTCCCAAGGAGAACAAATCTTAAGATAAAAATGGCATGTGATGCATGCTATGGTACCCTATGCAAATTCTGCACTGCTTCAGCTCCAACTTGATCCATGATGGATTTTTCAAACACCTCCAAAGCCCTGGATGCACGACCTCGTGCATCATCTATGTCGGAGGAGCTCATCATCTCTTTGACAAATAGCTCAACCCATTCAGAGCTATGATGATTTATCTGAGAGTTATCAGTTGCAGGTGGGTTTTCAGTAGCTACGTCCAAATGGCCATTACTGGCAGTACCTGTCCAAGATGGAGAATCATAGTCAGGTATTTCAAATTTGATTCACAAAATAGAGAATTCATGAAGATATACAATATAAGTTGGCCGCTAAATGATATATATACTACTAATAAATGCTTAAGTAATGCCCAAGGAAAAAAGGGGGAAACTGACGCATAGGTCGATTGAGAACACGGATGACAGAGCTGCATAGCTTAGCTTTAGTTAGCATATGCAGTTTACAAGAATTCACTGCTGCAACAAGTATACATTTGACGTAAAAATGGGTACTCAGGACTGACACCAAACACTGATAATCTGTAATATTGGTAAAATAATTAAACATGCCTCCTTGATGGCATTGCTCAACATTATTTATACACCATCTGGCAAATGTTGACATTCATAGCAACAGTAACTTAACAAAATTCTTACCGATGAGAGAAATGTGTAATTACAACTAAGATATGCTACATTTTATCTGGTATGCAACTATTCCCAGATGAAATCTAATGTACATACCTTCAGCCGATAACTTAAGAGCTGATGACATGCCTGCTCAGATTCACAAACAGTGGCAGATAGCATAGCCCCAGCTGACTCCAGGCGCAGCTCATTTAATCTCTTTATAGCAGAGTCCAAATCATCTCCAGAGGCCTCAAGAGCTTTTTCAAGCAACTGAAATAATTTTGAATATGAGAATCATACCAATGAAAATCAAGAAATATATCCAGCTCTATTCGCTACCAAGACAAGTTAAATATGCAACAAGAAGAATTTATGATTAGCAGCAAGACATCTCAAACGATATTGATCTAGATACATACTTACATTGCTGAAAGAAGCATTTTAATTTTTGAAATAGCTAATGCAGTGAGACTTTAATTGCACAACAAATGACATCATAGTGCAGGGCTCAGTGCAAGAAGCAAATGTAGCATAAGAATATGAAAAAGGTCTTCCTGAAACCTGTGAACACATCAGAGCTTCAAACAGAGTAACCAAAAAGGCAAAAGCTAATCTAATACCTATTAAGAACTGAACACTTCCAAAATAGGTGACTTATGCAACATCTGAAATGCTCAGAAATCAGAACAAGCTTCTTAGTGGGTATTCCAAGTAAGGCATTGAAACCAGATGAAGATTGGTATAATCCTGCCGTATAGGTGTATATAAGCAAATAGCATGTGTTCAAAATGAAAATTTCCAGCTAGGCTATAAGTCTATAACAGAGGCTGAACAAGTTGCATGCACTACAACCTTCACATGCCAGTACTCTTACAGTTGCTGCTGCTTCATAAAATGCCCAAATTCATCCTTCATTTAAGTGAAAAACATGAGTACAACAGGTTCATTATGATGCGTCACAGCAGTCCAAACTCGTATGTCAAAACACTCGTGCATCAATCAAACATTAAGAAACATAATTTTGAGCGAAAGGAGTCCCTGTTTCAGCAGAAAAACATCATAATTTATATAATATAATCCTAAACGGCAAACATCAACTGAGAAACCACAAATCTACACGAAAGGAGAGTCGTTTCTTCACATACAGATATACTGCAATCTCAAGTCAAATTGTACTTAGGTTGTTGACCAAACAAATTAGCAGGAGCAGCTTCATCTGATCTACATTTCTGAGCAACTGAATCTGATCCCTGTATATAAAAACTAAATTTCCGGCACGATGATGAACCGAGCCACCTTTCAGTGCGCAAATGCTACGTCCCACCAGAATGTTTGTAAACAAACAAACGAGTAAAGCGCAGAGACGAACCTGGGGATCCATGTCGGGGAAGAGAGGAACAAGGTGGTGGTGGAGCAGAAAATCCCTCAGGCGGGACGGGGAGAAGCGGGCCCGCTTGGCGGGGTGATGGTGGTGGGAAGGGGACGGAGGGGAGGAAGGGGAAGCTACAAGGTCGTCGCCGAAGATAGAGGACCTCTTGCCACACACTACCGCAGACATGGTGGCCCCCGCCCCGATAGCCGCCTCGCCGCGCCGCCGCCGATCCGTACGTGGCCGCCAACCGCGCTACTCGCCCCCTCCGGCGCCGGACACCATCTGGCCCGCCGGGGTCCGGCCGCTGCGCCCCTCCTCACGCGGTGATCCACGGCGGGATGGAGCTTGGGTTTGGGCTCGGGGGAGGCGCGCCCGTGGTGTCCGTGGCCGGAGACTGGCGGCGGCGGCGCTGGTCCGGAGATGGGGAAGGGGGAATTGCTTGGTTGGTTGGCTTTGTCTTGCGGACGGGTTGATTGCGGTGATGGGCTTGCTTGGGCTCTGTGGGAATCATCACCGATCACGCCACACTTTTATGGTCGTTGCGTTGTTGCGGATTTGTTGGTGTGTGTGTTTTTTCACACGGGAATGTCCGTTGCTTCTTTTTGGGCTTTTTTTTGGCAGTTGGAATGGGATGTGATGTCTACGCAGGGGCACTAATAAAAGGTCATGGTAATTTGGTTCAAATATTATGCGATGTACCTTAGAATTTATAGCATTCTATTTAATCGACAATCTGTCACGGTGAAGTGTCTTTTGTAATACGTTTTCTCACAAACTCTATCAAGCGACCCGTCGCACTACGTTCTCAGCGTGTGAGGCCCCTTCACGATTGGCCTCTCTCGTCTTCTTCAGTTCTTCACCTTCGGTGGACTTAGGTGGTGTTTGGTTCCCACCCCTAAAGTTTAGTCATTAAAGTTTAGTGGAGGTGACTTTAGTGATAGTGTTAAAGCGACAAAAAAATGGAAGTGTTTGAAACTTTAGGGACTAAAAGTGACTAAACTCTAAAGTTTAGGGGTGGAAACCAAACACCCCCTTAGACAGGGGCTCGGGAGAGGATGCAAGGACAGTGTTGGAGACGAGAGAGATGGCAGCGCCAGAACCAGCGGAGGAGGAGAACGCGGTCGCGAAGGGGGATCATGCCATAACAACGAAGGTGTTGCACACTATTAACGTCCATATTTTTTAAGCAATTGTGTATCTTGGATCGATATTATGATGGTAGAAGAGAAAATATATTTTATTCTAAAATAGTGAGTGTTATTTTACATGTAAAATGTCTGGTTTGGGCAGCATCGTCTTGTATGGATAGTGGATATATACATAAACTTTCTCGTTTTTTAAAAAAAATATATATAGTTTATTTCATCTTTGCCTTAAATTTTTTGTATCAACGTCTATGATATCATATTAGTCCACTAAATTCTCCATAAAACATGTGTTGTGTTTATTTATTTGAACGTTTAGTTTTTTCTTAAATATTATCATGGACAATGATATTTGAACGTCTTGCATTCTCTTTCTTCCAAATTGAAGATTGTTCATGACTTTTGTAGATACATATAACATTTATTATATATGTACTATATAGATGTAATGTAGATCTAACTGTATAACAAATAAAAGCTATGTAACTAAAAAAACATAACAACTTGTGATTTGAAATGTAGTAAGTAATAGCCTTTCGACATCATAGACATGCATCATGACACTAGTACAGGGCTTTTGTCCCGATTGGGAATGGGAGGTTTGTCACAACCAGGACTAAAGATCCTCCCAGCGTTAAAACACAGTCTCACATGTAGCTTACCACTCCACCTACCCAATGCATGTGATAGTGAATGAAACATTTTCCTTTTGAACCAACTCAGCAAGAGACCTTTAGTCCCGGTTCGTAACACCAACTGGGACTAAAGGGTTTACCTTTAGTCCCAGTTTTTAACACCAACCGGGACTAAATGTGGGAATAAAGAACCCCACCTGCAAAAGGTTGTTGTACTAGGCATTGAGCAAGAGACTTTAGTCCCGATTGGTATAACAACCGGGACTAAGAGCATCTCCAAAAGATTCTCCATATCCTTCATAAATGCTAGGAATAGAGATTTTGGTAAAAAATTATCCTCCAACAGCTTATCTAAATGGTTTTCTAAATATAGTCATCTTCTATTCCGGATTTTTCGCTAGCCAAATATAGAAGACGAGAATGACTCTATAGAGTGTGTGTGGGATATAGAAAAACTGTTGAAAAGTTAAAAGATATACAAAACGACTTTTATGCAAATGACTCTCTAAATGATAATTTAGAGAGTGAAATTTAGAATAACTCTTGAAGATGCTCTAAAGGTCTCTTTAGTCACGGCCGTAAAAAATGACGAGACTAAAATCAAATTGGCATATCGTTTAAAGACATATATTCTCTACTAGTGTGAACACAATAGAGTGTATTAAACTTAGCTTAACCTGCTGACCATGCATGGCGATCACCACCAGCAACACCTTGCATTGGTAATAAAACCAATCGTAACACAACGTGTACGTGGTATATAGTCATCTATCCAAACAAAACCCTTGATAACATCGTTGGATTATTCCGTCCCTTAGCTAGCGGCGCTGGGCAATACAAGTTAGCTAGGTGCCTTGCTCGTTGGATCCTAGCTACTAGCTAGAGGCATCATCGTAGCTCACGCTTCTCAGCCTTTCGTTTCCTCCGTTTCTCGTTTGGATGAAACTTGGACGAGACATGGATGCGCTGTGGTGAATTGGTATCTTGCCCCACGTCGACATCCGTCGCAATGGATGCATCCTATATATGTCCGCCGTCCGCCTATCCAATTTGCCCCGCCGTCGTACGTTGCCGCAGCGTTATCCGGCCTTTTTATTTTCTTTTCATTTTTATTCGCATACATCCGGTATATATCCGTTGATAAACCCGGCTTTCCACTGACCAACCAAGGCCTTTTTCGCTTTTTCTAGCTTGCCTGCTTTGCTCACGTGTGTGGCCGGGGCAGGTTTTTTTTATATTTTTTAACGCTTTTTAATACTAATTTTAAATCTAGAATAACATTTTTTTGTCTAGAAGTATGACGCGAAAAAATCATGTTGTCGTACCACCATACATGAAGCGACAAGGATGACTTGCCCGCGTGCTGGCTTCCTCCCTCCTCTCTCTCTTTCTTCGTCCTCTAGATTTGGCTCGCGTGCGCCCGCATCCGCTAGACCCTACGTCGCCCCCTCCTTCACTCTCGTCGCCCTACGTCGTCGTCGTTACAGGGTGGGTTGGGAGTCAGGTTTTACCCTAAGCTCCTCTACCACCTCCTCCTTACCTCTCTCCCCTCGAGGACTCCCTAGATTGTTAATGAACTTGCATGGTGTGATAGCATGATGTTGCCGCACCATGTTCGAGGTGCAACCAAAAATATTAGTTTTAAAAAAACTAACCATGCTAGATTTAAATTAGTATTAAGAAAGTGTTAAAAAATCGGCAGGGGGGACACGGCACGGATTCGTGCTCTTCTCGCGGATTGTTTGTTCCACGGCATAGGCGGCGGCTTGCCAGCATATTCTTCACCGTTCGATTTTTGTGCCGTTGAAAGAGTCCCGTTGTTTCCTTGCGGCGTGAGGTCGCTTCTCGTCGCTGATCACGCGGTCGCAGAGCACAAACGAAGGAATGAATGAATGAATGCGACATGGCGTGCAGAATGCACGGCCGGATCGGTACGCGGACGGCAGGTGGGTTGCCGTGCTGTGCGCCATCCGCACCTGCACCTGCACATATCTTCACGGCGGGGATCAAAGGGAATAAGGGACCTTAGCTCTCTCCAGTCTCCCGATGAGTTAGATTTGTTTCTACGTCTAATAAACTGGTTTTGACTGTTTTGTTACGAGAAAAATACTACACTATCCGGCAAACTGATGGTTTCTACGATTAATAAATTAATTTTAATCGTTTTATTATGAAAGAAAAATAATATATCATGCTAATAAGTAAAGTGATAAGTTCAAGCGAAAAGGACCTCCAATATGTCAAAGGTTGCTAACAGCTATATATATACATCACGACCGATAAGTTAAGTGATGAGTTCAAGTGAAGAGGCCTTCCAAGGAGCCGGATTGGGTGACTTTACGTAGCAGCGTTATGCTGCAACTTTCGTGCCATCTCCACCCTCCAGCTGCTATCTAACGGCTACAGTCATTTTCCAAACTAGTACTCGCTTTTCAGCCCTGGCCAACAGCTTTTCATCAGACGCGGGAACGCTCGCCACAACTCCCGCCCAAGCACACCGCGCCGCCCGCGCTTCGTGCGCCTACGCGGCGAATTCCTTGCTGCCGTGCCGCGCTGCCTTCCTTGCTATTGCCGTGCTGCTGCGCATCTTTCTCGCTGTCGCGCCGTTCCTCGTTCCCGCGCCACGGCGCCATCCCTCAGCTGCCCGGCCGCGCTGCCCTTTGCGCCTCCCCGAGGAGGTGGAGGCCGTGCCGGCCGGGAGAACGTGAGACCCGCCCCAGCCATCGAGGAGCTCTGTCGCATCGCGCCATATGAAGTAGGAGGTACGTACCCCTGTAATGGTGATGCCTGTGATAACAATATTTTTTTTTCTTTTCATTTTAGTGCCATAGCATACATGAATGTTGATTAATCTACCTCAAGTAACTACCAAAATGTAAAATAGAATGCAGCCACATGTTTGAATGCCATCCAATTTGAGAATCCATAAACCACAACTGCTGAATTTCATGTCATGACTATTAGCTGTTATTTCTTTTGTTATATTAGCTGTTATTTCTTTTGTTATATTAGCTGCTATTTATTTTGTTATATATACTGCTGCGTCCATTATATTATTGAAGCTTCAATATGGTTTTTATGTGTTCTGGTTTGTTAATTATTTGGGCTACAGAACCAGTAGATGTGTGGGTCAGAGAATACATTTATGCAATTGTGAGTGGTGTACAAGGCCATGGCAGAATTAAACAAGGGGACTCCTCAAGTTGGTTTAAGGTTTAAAAGTCCAGATGAGGCCTGGCAGTTTTGGTTGGCATAAGAGGCTTTGATGTGAGAAAAAGATACACAAATGTAAGCACCTTTGATAGTAAGGTGACCTCATGTAGATTTTTTTGTTCCAACGAGGGCCTTCGAAGGAAAAGGCAAACAAATCATGTGACAAAGTGTTTCAGAGCTGAGCCATGTAGTGGCCAAAAAAATGTTGAACCAAATGTACAACAAGGAGATGACATGCTTAGTGCTGCACAGTTGAAGAAAAAGGAGGTCAAATCCAAAAACTCAAGGAGAAAAAGAACTTGGATTGATAAATTAAACAAGGGGAAGCGCAAGCCAACAAAAAAAGGAGTAAAGGTATGTTAGAAACTCTATAGTGTGCAGTCCATATATACTACTGTAATTCATTCCTAAACTAATTAATAAACTTTCATTGCTAGCAACAGAAAAAAAGTGATGGAGGACAATCCCAAGTACAAGCGGAGAATCGTGGCTGCAGCAAAGGAGTCCAAGACAGAAATATTATTGACAGTTTGAGAAGTTTTACCGAGTTGATAACAGCCCCAACTTATGATGATGGTATTCTTAAAGATCATGATCTGTTCTAGTATGAACATGTTGGTTAGGGAGTATTTTGGACATGGCTAACTACAGTCTTTTGTGGCCTAATTGTATAAGTGAAATGGCCCAACTATAGTCTTTTGTGGCCTAATTGTATAAGTAAAATGGCCTAACTATAGTCTTTTGTGGCCTAGCTAAGTAGCTATAATCTTTTGTGTCCTAGTGTACAAATGAATGTGGCATGTATTTGTGCTTTGAACCTGGAACTTCCAAACTGGAAAATGCTAAGTTTACCAATGATTATAGTATATGTCACTTGAATTTTTGTGCTCTTCCGAGTGAACTCCAGCTACAAAATTTTGCTAAAATCTGCTTAGTGTTTGAGTTGTGATTCTTACTTTTGTTTGCTGGAAAATTTTGTCCCGTAGTAGTTTTGGTGCCTTGTGCAGCAGCAGCAGCACTGCCTGTACCATAGCTGATCAGACTGAAAAGCTTTTGCTTGGGAATGCTAGGACTGGGAGTCATTGGAGCTTGGTATATGCCTGTACTATCCAACATGCTATACAAATACATGCCGTATGTATTTGTGCTTTGAACCTGGAACCTCCAAACTGAAATGTCCCTTGTATTATTTGTTTCTACACTCTTGTATATGTGTTGGAAGCCTTTACCGGATCTTGTGAGTTGCTTATAACCAGGGAGGAAGCAGGACCTGCAGATTTGAAACAGAGTGAGGGGGGCTGGCGGCTGGCCTGTCTACCTGTAGCGTTTGTGCAAGCTGCCCGGACGACTGAGATTCAGCCAATGTAACTTTGCTCTATAAAGTCACTCAATCTGGCTCCGCCTTCCAATGTGTCAAAGGTTGCTGACAGCTACATATCGCTTGAACTACTTTCCAGCTTGTTTCCTCTCACAGCACACTATTCAATCAATTGACTTGTGTACCAGAAATCACAATGCAAGTCAACAGGGAAAACAGCTGATGGACAAAGTAACTACCCACATGATACATGTTCAGAAGGTAGAACAAAATAGCCAGATAAGACAAGTGATGAGCAGAGTCATACATTTTGCAGGCTTGGTAACAGTATAACGTACCATGGAACACTGCCGTTCCAAACAATTCTTGTTTCCCCTTTTTGCATTCGTTTTTTTTTCCCTCCATTATCAATATGTGAGCCTGTTTCCAGTTTGGTTGTAGTGTACTCACTTCAAAATTTTGGGATATTACAAACAAAGGAGGGCAGTTATTCACAGCTCAAGTATAGGCCACCACCACACGCGCACACACAAACACAACCTCTACAGCCTACAAGCAAAATCGGCATTTCCATCGAGCATGGAAACAGTTGCACTTGGTTCGTCTCCTTTCCTTTCGTTTTCCCGTCGGCTTTGGGTGTGGAAACAGAAGCTCTGGAGGTGTTATTGTGTGAGTATACCCATCTGCTGCAGTGCAAACTTCAAGTCATCCGTGGTGTAACCTTCGACACCGATGATGTTTGAGCTGTCCAGTGCGACGACATCCTGCAGGGGGTATCTCCTCACCGTGAGAATCCTGTTTGCAGGAATGTTGAACTCACCCTTCAGGATAATGGTCCTATGGAGACCCCCCAGCAGTTCCTCGTAATCAGAATCGCCGCTTTCACCCACGAGGACCGCAACATTTGGCACCTCTATCCCCCAACGTATAAACAAGTACCTAATGAACGAAAAAAATATGGTCCATTGGGTTACAAATATAAGCATAAAAATATGCTGTTTATTTGTGGTTACGCAATTCAGGTGGGGATGCTCTCCCTCAGGTTGACCATTCAAAAAAAACATTACTCCTATAGCTTAAAGACAGGTTCCTGGGAGAAGATTATTGTAGTATGACAAAATGTGAAATCAACCCACTACTCAACTCAGTTGGGTACTTGGGAGCAAGTGATAATGATAAGATCAACAGTATAATTTTGAGATAGAATACTAACACTTCCATCAACTTTAATCAAATGAATATCTAGTAAAAAATATGCAAAAAGAAGGGCAACATATTACATGAAAACAGAGTAATTTCATGCCAAAATCAACTATAGTCAGGTCACTTGAACACAATAGTCAGTTAGGCACTGATTATTAGGCTTCACCATTTTTTTTCTATATTTGTAGGGAGAATTCAACATTTAGGACCTCTTTAGATAAGCAGAAATTTGAGACCAAGTTTATAGCCTTTTTATAGTATTTGAACTATATCCTGAATTTCTTGAGATCCCGGTATTCCAGGCAAACCCCTTAATATTTTGCTCGTACAAATACACATTCATGGTATTTCTAATCAAATTAGTAGGCAGCCTAAAGTGCTGGAACTATACCTTAAAGAAATATAAACTAGTAACTGAAGGAAGGACGAAGAAGAATAAACAATGACAAACCTTAGAGCTTGAGATCGTGATGCGTGGATAGGGACTACAGATAATCTGGTAGCGCTGTGGTTATACAATGCATTGCAACGGAGAGATTGGATTCTCATCAACTTCCTCAACTCCTTTAAAGGAGGAAGCTACAGTAAGAAAAATAATCATGTCAAACATTATGAAAGAGGATGTGGTAATGCTTTAAATGAAGGAATGCACAATGCACGTAAAGTTTCTAGAATGTAAGCACAACTGGAAAATAAAAAGGCTTACATGATTGGGATTAACCACTCTGAATGCAAGACAATAGGCCGAAGAGTGTCCTGGATCTTCAAAAATAATTTGCCTCTCTGTTCTTCCCTTTCTTTCTACCACTGAAGTGGCCCACTTCACAAGATATTTCCTTAGGCCTTCTCCTCCCCAACGATACTCGATATGTGACTGGTGATTTTGATCTAATGCAAATGTAATCTTGGAGTTGTTTGGCGTTTCACCAGAATATGAAGGATAGTAAATGTTACTCCCACTATTGCAAATGAAAGCATCAAAATCAGTGGGAAGCATGCCCCCAGATAGTAGCAGTGAATGTATCTCTGATATTGTCAGCGAAGTTGACAGCACAAAACCGGTTGAACCCAACATGTTTTGTGTATGTATGACCTCAATAGCATTTCTGATTATCCTGACTAGATCTTCCTTGTTAACAGAGTCTACAGAAATAACAATGATATGCCTCCTTCCTGAAATAGGTGTATTACTCCGCTCCTCTCTGTTACCAATAGCAGGAGACCTTGGGCCAAGAGTTAATATCCTTGACAGGTAATTCTTGCAATGTTCAGGCCACGAGAATTGATGAATATTTGTCAGTCCATTCTCTCTGCACCTTGACCAAAGTTGTTTGTCAGAAAGAAGTTTATATAGTGCATCCGCAATGGCATTCTGATCGTGCGGATCAACAAGGAGACCATTGTTCAAGACCTGAATTAGCATCAATCAGAAAACCGATAGTGATGTTTTACAATTAGTTAACATATTTTTTGAAAGCAAAGTACATGTACCAATGGAATAGTAGAAGGAAAATACACCTGATTAATTTCAACAGGGGCTCCATTTTTTGTCGCAATTATAGGCAAACCATTCATAGCAGCCTGCACATGGATATAACAATTGGTTATAATTAGGATACAGATAAAGAGTAATAGAAGCAACAGTAAATTGGAACCTCAAAAATTCTGACCTCTATCAGAGTAACTCCAAATTGTTCGAAGTAAGCTACATTTACAAAAGCCCCCTGCAGAAAGATCGACATATGACCAGCATGCAAGTGTATAGTGAAGAAACACAAGTACTAAGGTGGTAAGAGTTCAGAAAACCAAACTAGTATTAAATAAATTATGGCTTCTACTTCATTCATGAAAATGTGATCTTCCCTTTTACTTGAATGTTTTATGTAGGTCGCAAATGTACAACTTTATATGAAAGCAATTAGGTCAAGGATTGATTGATTGATTTTCAAGAGTACAGGGTACAATATATAGGCAAGGATCTGAGGGTTTATAGTAATACCCAATCAATGATGATCCTTGCCTTATCAATCTAATCTTAACCCCCAAGGCACCCAGCCGACTAGGCTATATGCTGGCCCATTACAGCCCATTAGGGCGCCTATTGCTAACATTATATGCTAGAACCAGATAAATAAGAAGTAAAAGATAAGCACCTCAAATGATTGGATACAGACCAGGGGGGAAGGACATACCTTTGTTCTTGCAGCTAAACGATAAATGTCAGGAACTTCAGAGTGCTTATGATGCTTGGGGTATGCCACTTGACCATATAGGTCATATTCATCAATCAATGTAAGCACTGATGTCAAGACAGCAGCACTCATGTTGTGCATCTTAGATATAGCTTCACGGTTACCCATTATCAATGTCTACAGCACAGATTCAAAAACAAGCACAAAAGTCAAGATCATTCAATTCTCATTGTTGTGGTTATGGTACTGTAACAAAAGGAAAAAGGACAACTAATATCAATCTTACAAGGTTTGCAAGCTCCCTTAGTGGCCGACATTCACCAAATGCTTTTACAAGCGTAGTAATATTCTTCTCAGGATAAGGGCGAGCCACAGCTAGAATCATAGGCTTCCTAGGATTTGTAAAGAAGCGCATTATCTGCCATCAGTTGTGCAAAATATAGTCAAGTCAGTGTGCAAAATTTGAATGCAGGTTTGACAGATAAAAATAAACCATCCACATTAAGTACTGCGTAAATGCTTCACTAAGAGCATCTCCAGCAGTACTACCTAAAAGAGACTACTTATTTGTTTGTTTAGGTAGCCACCTATTTTTCTACTACCCATATTTTGTTCCCAACTCCATCAGTACTACCTAAAACAGGCTACCCAAATCCATCCTAGTAGAGAATGATAGGCAGGTCCCACATGTCATTCTCTCTTATGTCTTCTTCTCCATTGATGAAGTCATCACCGGAGGAGGGGAGCAGGGGCGGGGCCAGTGGAAGCGCGCCCGCCATCGTGGAGGCCGGTGGAGGCGCAGCGGCCGACCATCTTGCGGTGGAGGTCATCACGGATGCGTCCGGCGTGGAGGTGGACTGGTGGCAGCGTGGAAGCGCGTGTCAGGCTCAGCCACGCCGGGGGATGCTCACCGCGCTTGCCCTGCCATCTCATGCGCCGGGAGCTGGGAGCCACGCTGTAGGTGGGCGCCGTCATTGTCTAGTCGAGGGCGGCGTGGGAGGGCGCCACCGTGCGTCCGTGCCAGGGAAGGGGAAGGTGGGGGGTCTAGGGAAGGAGTAGTCGGCCAGGGGCGGCCAGATCTGATGATGGGGCAGACCGGCGGCAATTCCCCTCCCTGCGACGCACCCTGTGCGAACAGCAGCGTGGGGAGGAGTTTAGGCAAAAAGAGGTAGTCACTTTTGTTGACCCAACAGTAATAGGTAGTGGGAGGAGAAATTTGTTGGGCCAACAGGAATAGGTAGCCTGCTGGAGTGCGTTTTTCCACTTTTTGGCCTCCACTATCCAAATTGGGGATAGGTAGCCAGCTGGCGATGCTCTAATGATTTAGAGCGCCCTTGTGTATAATATGATAAAGAATATGCAGTGACCTGAGACCAAATAGGTGGATCCTCAGATGCTGAGGATGCATTCTCTTCTTCACCATCCATATCAAAATCGTGAATAATATGACCAAATTCAACTCCAGGAGGAATTATCTGCAAAATCCATGAATAGAGAATAAGATCAAATAAAAGTCACAATAGACATTGGTGCAGTTACATCTTGTGCTAATTGCATAGACAGAATATACTTGTGATGATCAAAGTTACCAGAAGGATAGTAGAATGTGTATACTTACAACCATACGAGGCATAAAACGGCCATAACAATTAGCACCACGTTTAACTCTTGCTCGGAGCTTCCTTGCGAGTATAACCTCAAAACCATCATACAAGTTCCACTGCTCTTCTATTTCTTGCCTAGTGCTTGCAATGACAATCTCAGATGCATCAAGAGATAGCTCCTCTGCCTCAATTCGGCACATTATTTTGTATGTCATATTTATCTGTTCCCTAGTTTGTCTCCCTTGTTTGAGAAGCCCTTCCAATTTATCTTTCCCAAGAAAATGTCCTGTGAACGCCATAGGAAGGTTAAGTGATCCAGATAGTAACGCAGCAGCAATTCCTGCACTGGCATAATGCCCATGAATCACAGCAGGCCATACTGGATGCCCGCGACCAGTTTCTTCACCTATGGCTTTTGACATCCTCACAATATGCATGAGTGCACCATCAACAAATTCTTGAATGAAAGGCCATAGATGTTCTTTAGCTAGATACTTGTCTTTTGGGCCAAACGGTATCCGAATTATATATGCACCACTATTTTCTCCTTTTTCTTGTTTAGAATTTTTACCACCAGTTGAAACCAATAATTCTGCAGGTTCACTATAACTACGATCAAAATTTGGTGCTAAGATTTGTCTTGTTAGCAGATCAACACGGTAAACTCCAGGAGATGAACTTAATGCTTTAGCAAGTTCAACCACATATTTGACCTACAAAATGTCAAAATAAAATTATGCACTCATCTGACCTTTTGCTAGGTGGGATGGGAAATATCATATGACAAAATATAAATGTAAATGTGTTATATCTTTGTAGGGTGTGTTCATTTATAATGGGGAAAGGGAGTGTGATCTATCAAATACTAAAATCAATGACAAAAGGTCTAAATGTTTTTGAGAGAGTAAAATACTAGAAATTCTTGTACAGAAGGAAAAGTATCTAATTATAGTTAGATGACAACTGCTGAGTATTTTATAGAACAAACTTGAACTTCCATTAAGATATATCTGTCCGCAAAATTTGAGTTTTGAAAAAAAAAAAACTGGAGTCTATGAAGTTTTATTAAGAAAGAAATTATTGAGTCATATTTGAGTTGCCAAGTATTGGAAGTGAGCAATATACTAGATCACAATGTGTACCTATACAGATCAACAGAAGTTGATGTACTAATTAGCTGAGTGCAGCAAGATTACCTGGCCACCCGTATCTGAATCTCGGCCAAGCTCCATGTTCTCACCACGGACCAGACCATGTAGACTGCAATATAAAGCGCAAATAGATTAACAAAGGCTATATGCCAGTGATGAGTTTCAAATTGCACATTTCAGATTGCAATAGCAGCTAGATGGCTCATATGCCTGAGCAATTCATTTGCCTTTCCACCAACACATGACAGTAGGGAAACACCATAAGATTTAAGCAATTGTTAGGGCAAAAAAACATTAGTGCAGCTTCAAATGCTGACAAGAAAAATAAAAGAACCAGCCATGCTCCCTACTTAAAAATGACTTGGAGCGAATATCCTCTATACCTGATCAATACTATGTATAGCTTGTCAATTGAACTTGTCTTAGGCGAGCTCCCTGTGGTGCTGTCCCCATATGCAACAGATGGATCACCAGCATCTTCTCCCTTTTCTCCTTCAAAGAGATCTTCAGACATATCTGCGGTAGCATCAGCTCGTGTTTTCTCAGTTTCTGGCTGACGTTTTGACATACGACATGCTTCTTCTTTCTCGAACTGCATATACAAATATATATTCGAAAAATAGAGGAGAAAATTAGAAAGATAAGAAATATATACAACTCCAATACTGGCCAGATGCAGAAGCAGAAGAATCAGGACCTTTGTGCTCTTTGATATAGAGGAAACCTAGTGCGTGCTACAACCAACGCAGTGTTAGGTCTTACATAGTTACCAAAGAGGTCAAATGTAAAACCTGAGCTCAACTTAGGTAGAGTAGGAATACAGTGCAAAAGTGTTTAACTCTATGACGGAGGAACTATCAGTCAAAACAGAATGTGCAGCATCTTGAGGACAGAATAATAGCCATGGAGGGCATTGGAATAGATAAAAAAAGATGCTGAAATGGATATGCAGTGTCAGCATGCTCCCATTGGCTCAGCTAGTCAGCTAGTGGGTAGTGGACATTCATGAAATTCCTTTGTTCCCAGCATCTGTCACAATTGGTCCAGCTACTGGACAAGTGAAACCCATTTACATGATTCATTCATGAAATTCCCTTGTTCCCAGCATCTGTCACAGCTGGTCCAGCTACTGGACAAGTGAAACCCATTTTAAGCTAACAGTGAGTCAGTGACTAGAAACAAAGGGGGCAGCAGCCAAAACTTAGAAAAGACTGGCAAACTACAACGTCAAAGCTGTATCAGAGGTCAATGCCGTCTGAAAACAACTCCTCGCGCAAGTCAATATAGTGTTTAGCTGATGTATCTCATCTAATTGGTCTGGTTGCGTCCAAACGTCACCTAGCAAGTGCAGTGCCTCGTTCTAAGCCTCTAACTAAGGGAAAGCAAAAGCAATGGGCGATCTAAAACTAGCACAAGTAATCAGCAACCTCTAGGCAGAATAGTCGTCACAAAACTCATCCAACGTCAAATGATACTCTGTATTAGCAGTCTAGCACAGTCCACCAACCGGAGAAGCAACCGGAGAAATAACAAAGCTTACCTCCTTCTTCTTCCTTGCAAGGTTCCAGATCCTCCACGTCATGTTCTCGAGCCGCGTGTTCCTCTCCTGCGGGCTCCGCATGGCGTTCGCCTGCAGACACGGCACGCACAGATCGGTAACGGAATCACAGCAACAGCAACAGAAGATAGGAGGTGGAATTGGCGGTGGCCGCATCGGCAACGAACGTACGCGTAGCCATGTCTTGTAGAGGTCGGTCTCGTCGTAGCCGGTGATGACCTCCTCGACGAAGTAGCGCGCGGGGGAGAAATGGCCGCGCTCGCGGAGGAGGAGAGAGGGCCGGTCGCCGCCGATGGCGGCCTTTCCGGCGTCTAGTATGGCGTCGAGGTAGCTGTTGATCCAGTTGTCGTTGCCCGCCATCGCCGCCGCCGTCGAGGAGGAGGAAAATCCGGCGAGATCGGGGGACCGAATGGGAGAGTTGAGGCGAAGCGGAGGGATGAAGAAAAGGAGAGGAGGGGTGAGGAGAAATAGCCAAGTTAAAAAAATAATAAAAGCGTTGGAATTGTTATAAGCAGAAGGAAAAAAAAAGAAAGGTGTCTCATAATGCGGTGAGTTTTTTTTTTTTAACATGGAATGAGTACAGTAAACTGTGTGGTGGCAATTGTGACATAAATATTTGTTTAATTCAAATTGGATGATCAGTTCAAAAAACGAGTTTAATGTTAATATTCTACTAGTATCGTAGAAAATGTTTGTTCATATTATTCGTATATATAAGAAGATTCTGTTTCTACTAGGTTTTTCTCGACTTGTGCTCTTTGCCATCATTTTCAGCTAAAGATGTTTGGGCGGGTACTATTTTTGGACGCATCCAATGATCGCTAATCATGTGGGACTTCGTTGATTTTTATTAAAAAAAACGTAGGGGAGTATACCTTATTACTGAAAGACATGTGACTTGTATGAATCTTTTGGTACATTACATATATTTTTGGGTAAATCTTCATTTAAACTTTACAATGCTTGATTTTAAAATTTCTAATAGCATCCTCAAAGCATAGGCACAGTGCTGTCACAAAAATTAATTAATTTGACACAAGACAAAATGGCGCATGGACACATGACAACGTATCTTAGAGAGCACACGGCCCAGTGGGCTCCTTGCTAATGTGCTTCCATCCAAGGCCATCTTTTATAAAAAGACTTCTCTAGAGCCCACAATGGTTAACCCAAATGTTCTGTTCTAATCTGTACTTTCAGATCCGAATAGTAGTAGTAATAACAACAACAAAGAAAAAAGCGTTTTGTCTAGTGACTAGAGAAATGGTATAAAATACAGTCGCATCCAGCTTGCCACACACACATGATCCAGCAAATACGAGCCGTTGTACAGACTCATCCAGCTTGCGCGCCAACTGGATCGCCACTGGAGCCAGCTGCCAGCCCCGCCAGTGGCCGTGCTTTTGTTTTTGTTTTTCCCTTAATCTTCATCAATTTCGCTGGCTGTGCTACGGAACGGAACAGTGGGTTTTTCTAATATGTAGATCTTAAAATCATATTTTGAATTAAATAGATTTTAAACTCTTAACAGTAGTGAAATCACTCATGTTCCCGCGCATCCTATTAATTTAGGAGGCATAAACATTTATAGCTCCATATTTGATAGACTTCCTTGGTTCTAAATTATAAAATATTTTAACTTTTCTAGATACGTAGTTTTACTATACACTTAGATATATACTATGTTTAGATATATAATAAAATTAATAAACGTGGAAAATATAAAATATCTTATTTTTTGAAAACTCTTAACGAAAGACATTTTATAATAATATACGAAAGTGATTTTGGAATGTGACCGTTGAAATATAAAATATGTATAACACTAATGATTAAACGTTGTGTTTGATCTACATGATGGTACAACACATATGTATACTTTATATATTGTTAATGTTAATAGAAATGGATAATTTAGGGACATAGGTGTAAATTACGGTTCCCTAGACATTTTTTCATTATAGCATGTTGATATTTAGATGTATATTTGAGGAAGTATTCTAGTGTTTCTTTAATAAATGGTAAATTATTAACTTAGATGTAAATTTAAGAGATTATTCAAATTATCTATCTTAATGTCAGGTGGATAAAATGGATGTACATTTAAGTGTTACTTTAGATTATATTTCATAATATTATAGGTACGTAAGATGCAAATTTACGGGTGTGCTTCGATGATTATTGAAACCAGGGTCTTTCACTAACATGTTTTATTTAGCCTACTTCACTGACATGAGTACACGACATGATGTTGTTTCATCAGATATGTCTTTGAGAGCTTCGTAAGAACAAATATTATAGTATAGCCTACAAGTCAGTTGTAAGGTTCCTTATAGCATTCTCTCAGCTCACTCATACAATAATGCGCTCTATTTCATTAATGTATGGTCAAATATCTATCTCATAGAATTCATTGGTTCTTGTGTCAAAGCCAACTGTAAACTTACAACCCGCTTCTCCTCTCTCTCCTCTCTTCTCTCCTCCACCTTAGCATTTAGCCGGCTTACAGCCGACTATAATCTCTAACCCTGAACCTCATGGCTCATGGGTGACAAATGATGATTTGCTCAAGGCAGGATTGTTATCCTTGGCACTATTCCCAAATGCCAACTACTCAATCAAAAAGTGACAAGAGCCCATGCTAATGCTAAAGCAGAAGCGAGATAGGTGCATTTGACAAGGACGCACCAAATCTTTGCCCAAATTGCACAAAGTTGGTGTGGTCCTGATGAGGTTTAAGAAAAGGATAAGATTCTATATATTCTCCTCCATCTCATTCATGGAAACACAACGAATACAACGCCTTGAGTTAATCACATTTGCCACGCAGAGATACGTGAAGAATCTATTCACCCTGCGATCTTATCAGTCTCTGTTTTTTATTCTTGGTCACTAACTCACTACTATTTCATAAAAAAAAGAAAAAAAACTCACTTAGTAATGTGTTGTCTTGAAGTAAAAAAAGCAACTCTTTAGGGAAAGTGAGGACAGAGATGAATGATCTAGGAATATCTTTAGGTGTTTGAAGATTCTTGACCAATCGATTCCATCATCAGCGATGAGTCATCCGAATATTTCGTTTCAACCAAATAACAAACCTGATCTATCAATACCTAACAAAGATATTCTTCGACCACGATACTGACATGGTGCAAGCACAAATTGGCCTGCAAATTAAAAAGGACGTCGTTGCTCTCCTGAATAAAGATAAAGCAGCATCTAAAAAAGCCAGAATTTAGCCGTCACTCCAAGTTCTTTGTTAAGCTTTCTTTCAGTGCACGATCCAATGGTTGGCTGCTGAAATTAACACGCGTGGCACTTTCTGGCCATGTGTGAATATAGCAGCAAGTAGAAGGTCAAGATAGTTCTGTTCTGAACTCTGACAAGTTCAGCATAATTTCTCTAGTACTTTCAAAGTGTCATTACTCTGAACCATTTATCGTCAATAAAAAATGAAAAGGAAGAGTTTTTTACCAACTTGTGCGGAGTTTTCAGATCATTTTTGGCGGCTGAATTATTGTTTAGTATTCTTCTCTAGATGGCTGCACATCAAGACTGAAGCGTGCACGGCTCCACGAGTACGTTTTCAACTGTTTTCAGTTAACTATATACAAAAATAATGTCTGCTTAACCTTGGTGCCAAGTTGAGTTACTACTATATATACACCACACACATGAGAACAAATTTGACTTGGATCTGGGGTCCTAGGTCAGATAGTATGTGTTCCTTGTAAGACAGGTAGCAAATAAGTGTAATCTGATAGCAACTGCCTTTGCCTTGTTAAAATAGTCAAGTAATGAGCTACTTTAGCAGTAAGCAGAGTTTGACATGGACGGTAAACAAGTCCAAAATAGACAGGGAATATGGACCTTAAAGTTGAAGAAGAATGTTACTTAGAAGAACAGCATCCAAGTCGTCCGAGCTGACCTACTTCTGTGTCACACTGGCTGATGCCCAAATCTATGGCACCCATCTAAACTACTTCTTCTAGAAACTATGGCTAAGAGAAGCTTTAGTTTAGGTGCCGTTTAGTATGGCTCCAGGAGCAGCTCTAGCTTCAGCTTCTGTAGGAGTTGTATCAAGGGCAAACGGCAGTGTACAAAATGGCTTCAGTAATGAAGTTTTAGACTATATAGGAGGAGCCAAAAATTGTGGCTTCTTACGAGTAACTAGAGTAGAGTTATTTTTGGAGGAACCAGAGTCGTGCCAAATAATTATCTAACTTTCAATCAAGGACTTCTTTTTTTTTCTATTTTCTCGATCACGCAAAAAGTTTACGTGTCTTTAAAAAAGTTTAATATAACACGCCTTAGCGATGTCCTAGAAGGTTATAAGAATTATACATGGATGTTCAACCCACCTTAGGACTTTTTTTTCTGAAAGATCGAATAGGACTGGACCTAGACAACCAACCTCTGCCACCAATTGAGCTACAGTATAATATCTCTCCTGATCGCCTGGCAGCAAATAGAGCCATCAGCCATGCACACACACATGAAAACGGTCTTATTCTTCTAGAGAACCAAACAAACAAACAATACCGCAGTACCAACTACCAAACGGTGGTCCATTCCCTGAGCAAATCATATCTACGTCCTACCTTGCAGAGCTACTACCCCATAAGCCATAACCATAGGAACTTGTGTCCTGCAACGGCCTGAAAGAGATAAGAGGACCAACGGCAGCATGGAAACTGTAAAGCAGGAACAGGCATCTATCTATCTATCTGTATCAGAGCCAGATCACACCTTGGAGTCTGAAAACGATAAGCTCAATTCAGAGGATCACACGCACGTAGGATATGCGTGTTGATGCCCGTTTTTGTTCTCTCTTTTTTTCCCCTTGCATATGTGGCTGCCACTTGTGCTTCTCTAGTAGCAGTGGCAGTAGCATGTAGTGGTAGGAGGATTACCAGGATGACATGTTATGCCTGAATTTATTGTGGCCTGAATGAACTTTGTGATCTGAAACTGCTTATCCAGTTATCCACACTGTATGGCAACGGTGTTTTTTCAACAGACAGCAGTTTTCTCCACTTCAAAAAACACAAGTATATTTTCTTTTCGGCCCCACGCTTTGGAAATTATTGGCAGATACCAAAACTCTCCGTCATAGATGATTGGGAAAAACTCATTTATATTTCAGTGTTCCGATCCTTGTTGGTCCAGACGAAGATACCTGTGGTAGCGTTGGATGCAAGCTATCCACTCATAGCAACGGAATTTGCGCATTCTAAGAAAGCTCATCTATTTGGAATATATACCTTTTTATGTTGGAAATATGTGTTAGCGTGTTCGGTTAATTCCAGACCCAAACGGATCTACTAACCGATGAACGCGGAAGCATAACTACCATAGAAGAAGATACGCAAACGAGAACGACACCGAGACACGATGTTTATTTAACGAGGTTCGGCGATGTGCCTAATCCTCGGGGCAATGACTACGGGCGCTCCTCCCCATAATAAACAGCAGCTACACCGGCATCCGGGTGATCCCGCGGCCTCGCCGCCACCCTAACCAGCCGCCAAGTCGTCTCATGGTTACTACAGGGGTTGCCTCATATTTATGGCCCCCTAGGATACAGAGTTCGACTCCAACTCTATCCTAGCCCCTAATACAACTCAAGTTCAACGTAACCAAAACTGTACACATATTCGACACATATCCAACAAACTCCACCTTGACGAATATGCACGCCATCTTGAAGTCGTCATGCGCGAACCTCCGTGTACCCGGACTTGAGTCGTCTCTGTCCGCCGCTCACTTCGAACGACTTGATGAGGCTGATCGCACAACCGCATCACCACCAGGATAGAACACCGTCATATTTGTATTGTCATCCATGACTCCACCTTCAACAATGCTTCCTTTCAGCTTGTATTGGTGCACTTCTGACTTCTCACCAATCATGATTGTCTTGCCTCCATACATAACTCTTAAGGTCTTCTTATCAAGAATCGCCTGATACAACCAGCCTTCTTCATGCAATAAACCAAGCGAAATCAGATTCCTAGTTAGCCCTGGCACATGCTTCACACCCTTTAAGCAACATCTCTTCACCATCACACAACTTGAACTTGATGTCGCCTACTCCTTCAGCAAGATAGCCTGAACCATCTCCTAAGTAAGCAAAACCACTTTCTTTCTCAGTGTATGACGAAAATAACTCCTTTGATATTGCATGAAACGAGCTAGCAGAATCTAACAACCACCCTTTACAAGACTCTTCACTTGACATTGTGAGAAGTTCACCATCGCTATCCGAGTCATCTTTCTTATTGGCAATCGCAACACTTACGGATCCTCCATCCTTCTTCAGTTCTGGACAGTTCCTCTTCACATGTCCAAAGTCGCCACACTTATAGCACCGCGGACCCTTCTTCTTGTTGCCTCTCTTATCTTCAACTCTGCGATCACCTCTGACTAGGTAAGCATCACCAGAAAAATCTTCCGTTGCATTGTTCTTCCTCCGTTGATCATGAGCAAGCAACGCAGCAACAATATCCTCCATCTTGATGTCCTCCTTCCCATACTTCAGTGTAGTAACCAAGTGCTCATAAGACCTCAGCAACGAACACAGAAGAATAATAGCCCTGTCTTCATCATCAATCTTCACCTCAACCTTCACAAGATCAACAACCAATTGATTGAAGACATTGATGTGCTCTGTAAGATCTAACCCCTCCTGCATCTTCAAGCCAAACAATTTCTGCTTCAGATACAACTTCTGAGTCACCGTCTTGGACATGAACTGACTGACCAATTTGTCCCAAATTTTCTTCAGTGAATTTTCCTCCATGACATGGTACATGATCTGATCAGAGAGACTCAACCTGATAGTCGCACATGCCTGCGCCTGCATCTCCTCCCACTTATCATCATTTACCTTCTCCGGCTTAATCCCGCTGAGCACCTTCGAGATACTCTGTTGAGCCAACAGATCCTTCACTCTCGTCTGCCACAGCCCGAAGTTCCCGGTGCCATCGAACCTCGCCACCTTAAACTTGGACGACATCGACGCCATCTGCCTGTTGCCACAGATCGCCAAAAAACACGTACCTTATATACGCCCGTGTGCTCGCTCCACGCGCACCAAGCACTTCACCCACGTGCTTGTTCCTTACTACAACACACACGCACCGCAGCACACGCCTATGCACGTGCTGTGATTCGCCGTATGTCACCGCCGTCGCCGTACACCGCCTGTGCACAGCCACGCCGCTTGCAAGCCTCGTCGATTATCCCGCCGCTCGCACACGACGAAATCAACCCGCTTGAGCGCCGCCTGTTGTTCGTCTTCAACCGTCGCAGATACCGGTCACAAACAGCTCAAGATTGCTTTTGATGCAATCTCTCGTGGACTTCTCTGGGTTATATGGAGGCTGAAATCAGAACGCACCCGTACGTCCAAACCGAGCCGGACTCTACCCTGTTTCTGATTTCTTTTTCCTTGTCCTGGATTCCGCGACATGACAACTGTATACAATCCGTATCAAAACATAAGTCATCATGCCTTTGGGCCCACATGGTGACCAAAATCTTCCACGCTTGTACACCTGCCTCTTGTAGCCCGCATGCATGTTCTGGAATCAACTACGTAGCCCACTAGGAGATTAACTGCCATGCGGAACTAAGTCTGGATCAATTTTGTCACCGATCCTTCCAACTTTTGTTCCCGTACTGAAAATCACCTGGCCGCTGGCTCGCCGCGTAGACATCGAGTCACATAATCCACGAACAAATCGTCTCCTTCAATACCTTGAATCCACCATGGCTTTCACCACCATCGTTGCTAATCCTACAACGACCACCCCGATCAGCATTAACCTCCATCCGTTAATCTGACCGCGAGTTGAAGTCGTCGTCTTCATCCACGACGTCTTCCAGCCGTACCGTCGAACCCGATTGTCACGTCTGACCAACCCCTATCGAACAGCAGCCACCAGCCGCCATCAACCCGATCTCCACGTCTGGACGGATCCCTGTTAATTGCAGCCTATTGGACGGTTCGAGCCACCCGCTCGAGTTTCCAACTCCACCGATCGAGTCGTCGATCGCCGTCATGCTCCACCTTGCACCATGTCCTTCTCCGGACACACGCGTGCGAGCCTTGCGCGGTGTAGAACATATCCATCGCACCTCCCACGATCTTCTTTTATAATCTGGCTCTGATACCACTTGTTAGTGTGCTCGGTTAATTCCAGGCCCAAACGGATCTACTAACCGATGAACGCGGAAGCATAACCACCATAGAAGAAGATACGCAAATGAGAACGACACCGAGGCACGATGTTTTTTAACGAGGTTCGGCGATGTGCCTAATCCTCGGGGCAATGACTATGGGCGCTCCTCCCCATAATAAACAGCACCTACACCGGCATCCGGGTGATCCCGCAGCCTCGCCGCCACCCTAACCAGCCGTCAAGTCGTCTCATGGTTACTACAGGGGTTGCCTTATATTTATGGCCCCCTAGGATACAGAGTTCGACTCCAACTCTATCCTAGCCCCTAATACAACTCAAGTCCAATGTAACCAAAACTGTACACATATTCGACACATATCCAACAATATGTTCTTCGCCACATAGACTGAGAGCACACATATGGCAAAAAAAGAAGCAGCCCACTCAGTTGTCTATCTACATAGGAAAATAAATTAAAAGGTGATAATTCAGATGTGTGCTGTTAGCTGAATAGCTGATTCTTTCATAGTTGTTGTGCACTGAAATTTCACAGCATAATAATAAGGGTTAGCGTTGATGGGTCTGTTGCTAAATCGCCTTCTGGGTTTCTGTGATATGAAAATGGGCTGATAAAATGACATATTCTCTTGAGTAATTGCGACGTCAAATCAACTATTTTTACTTTATATTATACGTAATGTACTTACACAGTTATGACAGTAACAACAGGATTAAATTGATTAAATGGAAGTTATCTAGTAATAGACTGGTGGTTTTAGCAGAGTTGTTGGGTTTGAACTGTCAACATGTAGTCTTCTTCGCCCTAAAAGACATTTAATTGTGTTCGTTTAGTCATGCCACATGAATTAATTTATGAAATCACGTCGCCTTGAGCGGTTTTATATATAAAGGAGAAAAGTCGAGAGTGGATTTTACTTGGAGATTTGTGCTGGTAAGAGGTAGGTGGATAAAATCAGGTTTAGCCTATAGCTGCAACTATACAGAAGGCGACACTAGAGGTAGGTGGATAAAATCATATTACAAGGCTCGTCGCAAAAAAAAATATATTACAAGGCAGGAAAAGAATATCTCGTTAATTTGCCTAACACTCTATAACCGATGTTCTTGGGCATCGTGGGTGCCTTTGTACATAAAACTCTATTTACTTCTTAATTGAGCACGCGGCAGAGCTCTTGCCTTACATTCAAAAAAAATTGCCTAACACTTCATCTCTAGAATGTATGCAAACATGTCACTCGATTTGCTAAAATAGCTCTTCACATTACACCTCCCATTAGCTTTTTTTTAAAACACAAGAGAGTTGTGTTTCATTGTATTAAAGAGAAGAAAACAGGTTGGGCCCCAACACGATCCTCACTCATACGGGGCCAGATATGAGTGAGGCAATTACATAGGGTCAAAGGCTAAACACATAGCTAACAAACATGACTCGACCAAAGCAAAAAAGACTTAGTCAACAAGCACCAGCTCCAGCCCCTGAAGCTTCTTCGCCCAAGCCATACACGAGATCATGCTAACCGAGGGATAAGGGGCATGTTTGGTTGCCAACCACAAGCTGCCACGCCTAAGGTTAAGTTTGTCACAAGTAGTTAGACAGGTGTTTGGTTGAGTAGTGAAGTTAGGCTCGCCACAAGCCACAGAAGCCTTCGCCACAGTTTTTTGTGTAAAATGTGTGGCGGACGTTTCCTTCGCCTCCGCCCTCGCCACAGACCGGTTCTGCCACTGCTCCACGGCCACACCGCTATCCAAGGCCCCACCCCATGCTGCAACGTGAGCGACGGTCGGAAGGGCCCCGATAGCAACGCCGACGGCGAGTATGCGAGCTAGGAGTGCGAGAGCATGAGGCCACCAGGATGGACGCGAGAGCACGAGGCCACCAGGATGGAGACGCCGACGAGGCACGCTCGACGGAGTGCCAGAGTCTCGCCGGTGTACGGGGCGCGAGGGCACGAGGCCACCAGGACGCGAGCTCCGACGCGCCGCCATCAGGCTGCCAGGCTGCAAGGATCGCCAGCACGCGGCTATCCCTGGCACATCGCATGCGGTGAGAAGAAGATACGTTTTTAAGCTAAGAAGATAAGGTTGCGGTTGTGTGCGTCCGTGGGAGTTTAGGAGGCGGTGGTATTTTTTATCAAAGTTTTGTGGCAACCAACCAAACAGCAGCCACATAATTTTGCCACACTTTAGTAACAAACCAAACAACTGGATTTTGCCACAGAATGTGGCAAGTCACAATTTGGCAAATACTTAACCTTAGGAGTGACAACCTGTGGCCGGCAACCAAACAGACCCAAGCCCCATCAAAAACACATGAATTCCTATGCTTCCAAATACATCAGGCCCCTAGAATAATTAAAGTGTTCACTCCTTTCCTATGCTCCTTGCTGACTCTACTCATCGTCCTATGCCACCAATCAACAAAACATAGCTCATTTTGTTGAGCGACTGAATCAGCTAAGTTCAACAGATTGAATAATTTGAACCATACTTGTCTTGCCACCACACATGATGTTAGTAGATGTTGTATTGTTTCATCTTCTTGATCGCATAGAGGACAATTATCTGGATGAGGGAGGCCCCTCTTGGCGAGTCTATCCGCTGTCCAACATCTATTGTGAATTGCCAACCATAAGAACATCTTGCATTTGCCCGGGGCCCAGGACTTCTATAATCTGCGCCAAGGCTCAAAGGACTTCCCAAATCACCAGGTAATATATTTTTATAATACATTTAGTTTGTATTGTAGATGTTAAAGTATTTTTCTATGAGCATAGTCAAAGTTTAATGATTTAATTTAGGCTAAAAATAAAATGGCCTTCTGATTTCGATAGGAAATAAATATTAAGGGCATATTTGGCATACATGATTTGAAAGGACATTGATGTCGCCTAGGAGGACTAGAGGGGGGTGAATAGGCATGTTTAAAAATCACCTGCAGAACTTATCAGATTACAGGCGCGACAGTGCCGCTTTGGAGCCCGACACTACTGCTCTAAGGTTCGACAGTGCTGGAGAGTCAGACATATAAGTATATAGTTCAAAATCTGACCAGCAAATAAAAATTCTACTTGAATAGAAACCTTCCTAGGAAAGTATAAACCTGTAGAACCTCTTAGAAAAGGTAGGAGCTGCACCACCAAGTAGATCAGGACCAAACCCTAGAAATCACCTTGAGGATAAATGCAAGTAAAACAAATAACACAAATACAAGTGACACAAGATTTATCCTGTGGTTCAGCGCGCCACCAAGGCTAGCCTAAGTCCACGTTGTTGAGGTTCGCCACACAAGGCTTAGGCTCGCCGCACAAGGCTCGCCTTTCCCTCGTTCTCAAATCAAGAGAGTGAACTCTTGAGGTGATGGGTGATTTCTTAGCTGCAATGAGTTGGTTACAAACCTTCCGGGGCTGCCACACAAGTTGGCAAGCTCCACGGGCGATGCTCTAGCCGGCTAGGAGCAAGCTCCAAGAGTAACGAATGCAATCCACCGGCTTGAACGTGAACCAAGTGCTCTAGACGATGAAGAACAGTTTGGGCTGCTCTCTAATGGAGTTTGGAGGCTCAATCTCTCAAAGGATTGGAGAGGAATCAAAGGGAGAAGCTTGAGGGGCTCCAATGGAGTTAAAGAGAGGGAGAGAGCTTTCTGTGTGAGCACTGGAGAAGAGAATGGTTGAGATGACCGTTGGGGGCAGCAGGGAGGGGATAGAAATACTCCCTGCTGTCCAACGGTAACTTAAGTCCCGGCACTGCTGCTCCAAGGCCCGGCACTGCTGGACCCCCAGCACTGTCGCTCTGGGGAGCAGCACTGCCGCTCTGCCCAAAAATGCTCCGAAAGAAAAACTGTTTTGCAGGGAGTCTAGGTAAGGTATGAGAGAATGTTTGGTGGAATTTGAGCACTTGGTTGCACATTTAAGCTTCTGCATTATATCCCCCTTTATAGTACGACCTTTCCTAAACTCAAATTCAAAACATCAAATAAATTAAATGCCTTTGAGTTGGTCACCATATTCTTTGATAATTTGGGGCTGCACCATTGAATGTATTATTCTCATTCTTATAATACCTTGAGCATGTGTTTGCAATCATCCTTATCTAATCTCTTTGAGCAAACACACCTTAGAGCTTGTGACTTGAATCTTCCAACACATATGAGTTCAGCCCATGGCTTCAAGTCACTATCACTAATAAATTGATCCTCAACATAATATGACTCCTCATAGCTTGATTAGTACTTCGACTCAATGCAAGTACTTTCTTCTTCACCTTAGTCATAGTACCTCGGTCTTCTTGACCTTCACCTTTGCTTAGTACCTCGAAGTCCTTTCCTTGCTATCTTCACCCTATCAGGCCATACTCAAGTCACATCATATTAAGCATCCATTGAAAGTCATTTCTTCAATATTGTGATCCTTGCTTAAATATCTTGTAGATATGAATGTTGAGATCAATCAAGCTTTGATATATGAGACTCTACATAAATATGGTCAAGCCAATTAACAATTCCTTATGTCCTCTTTATTTTGGCTTGACACTCCTATCACTCACTACAATCTCCATCTTTATACTTCCAGTTTGATCATATTAATGCAAAGTGATTTCCCAAAACTTTATCCATACAAGCAAACCAAAGTAGAGACCATCTTATATCCAATATACATTGTCTCCTTTATCATTTGACCTTTGTTTGGTGTTTTCTCACTAATGCACTATTGATTCATTATTCAATCCTTGATCAACACTAGTCCACTTATCCAACTCTTCATGTTCATGCAGAGCAAGTGAAAGTGCATCTAGCCCTTTAGTGGGTTTTGGTAAATTGAGTGACAACACAATTAAAAGTCTAACAAGTTTGCTAAGTATATGAAAGGTTAAACAATAAAAGCAAACTTGATGGTATTCCACACAGTGTTGAAATGAAGGTCAAATTGTGTATTGTTGTATTGGAAGATCATGTGAATAATCTAGTTCAAGCAAAAGACAACAATGCAAATGAAATCAATGAAATGGCTTCTATATTGTGGGATATCATAGTATCATGTGAAAGCAAGCATACTTGACAAATGGCAAATGAGACATGAGTTGATAGTTATGGATTGGTCTCTATATTGGCTTGCTTTACATGAACAAGAAGAGTTGGATAGTGGACTAGTGTTGATCAAGGATTAAATAATGAATCAATAGTGCATTAGTGAGAAAACACCAAGCAAAGGTCAAATGACAAAGGAGACAATATATATTGGATATAATATGGTCTCTACTTTAGTTTGCTTGTATTGACAAAGATTTGGAGAATCACTTTGCATTAATATGATCAAGCTAGAAGTTTGAAGATAGAGATTGAAGTGGGTGATAGGAGTGTCAAGCCAAAATAAGGAAGATCTAAGGAATTGTGAATTGGCTTGACCATATTGATGTGGAGTCACATATATCAAAGCTTGATTGATCTCAACATTCATATCTATAAGATATTCAAGCAAGGATCACAATATTGAAGAAAGAGTTTTCAATCGGTGCTTAATATGATACGACTTGAGTATGGCTTGATAGGGTGAAGATAGCAAGGAAAGGACTTCGAGGTACTAAGCAAAGGTGAAGGTCAAGGAGACCGAGGTACTATGGCTAAGGTGAAGAAGAGAGTACTTGCATTGAGTCGAAGTACTAATCAAGCTATGAGGAGTCATATTATGTTGATGATCATTTTATTAGTGGTAGTGACTTGAAGCCATGGGCTGAATTCATATGTGTTGGAAATATTCAAGTCACAAGCTCTAAGGTGTGTTTTCTCAAAGATATGAGATAATAATGATTGCAAACACATGCTCAAGGTATTATAAGAATGAGGACAATACATTCAATAGTGCAGCTCCAAATTATCAAAGGATGCGGTGACCAACTCAAAAGCATTTAAATTATTTGATGTTTTGAATTTGAGTTTAGGAAAGGTCGTACTACAAAGGGGGATGCAATGTGCATGCTTAAATGTGCAACCAAGTGTTCAAATTCCACCAAACATCCTCTCATACCTTGCCCAGACTCCCTGCAAAATAGTTTTTCATTCGGAGCAATTTTGGGCAGCGCAACGGTGTTGTTCTCCTGAGCAGTAGTGCTGGGGGTCCAGCAGTGCCGGGCTTAAGTCCAGCAGTGCCGGGACTTGAAGTGTCCGTTGAATAGCAGAGGGTATTTATTTCCCCTTCCTGCTGCCCCCAACGGTCATCTCGACCATTCCCTTCACTAGTGCAAAAACATAAAGCTCTCTTCCTCTCTCTAACTCCATTGGAGCCCCTCAAGCTTCTCTCTTTGATTCCTCTCCAATCCTTTGAGAGATTGAGCCTCCAAACTTTATTAGAGAGCAGCCCAAACTGTTCTTCATTGCCTAGAGCACTTGGTTCGCGTTCAAGCCGGTGGATTGCATTTTTACTCTTGGAGCTTGCTCCTAGCCGGCTAGAGCGTCGCCCGTGGAGCTTGACAACTTGTGTGGCAACCCCGGGAGGTTTGTAACCATCTCTTTGCAGCTAAGAAATCACCTCTCACTTCAAGAGTTCACTCTCTTGATTTGAGAACGAGGGAAGGGCAAGCCTTGTGGGGCAAGCCTAAGCCTTGTGTGGTAAACCTCAACAATGTGGACTTAGGCCAACCTTGGTGGCGACGCTGAACCACGGGATAAATCTTGTGTCACTTGTATTTGTGTTATTTGATTTACTTGCATTTTTCCTCAAGGTGATTTCTAGGGTTTGGTCCCGATCTACTTGGTGGTGCAGCTCCTACCACTTTCAAGTGGTGCTAGAGGTTTCCTACACCTCTAGGAAGGTTTTCATTCAAGCACAACTTCCATTCTAGTTATACATTTTGAATTGTGCTCAGTTCTCTCCTGGAGACCAAAACTGCCGGGCTTAAGAGCAGCAGTGCCGGGCACCCCGGCAGTGCCGGACCCAAGGCCGACAGTGTCGGACCTGTGCTGACAGAAAGTTTGTAAGTTTATTTTAAATAGGCCTATTCACCCCCCCTCTAGTTCTGCTGGGCGACATCAAGGTCCTTTCAACAAGCCAATATAGAGACCAATCCATAACTATCAACTCATGTCTCATTTTCCATTTGTCAAACATGCTTGCTTTCACATGATTCTATGATATCCCACAACATAGAAGCCATTTCATTGATTACATTTGCATTGTTGTCTTTTGCTTGAACACAACAATACTCAATTTGACCTTTATTTCAACACTATGTGGAATACCATCAAGTTTGCTTTTTTTGTTAAACCTTTGATACACTTAGCAAACTTGTTAGACCTTTAATTGCGTTGTCACTCAATTCACCAAAACCCACTAAAGGGCTAGATGTACTTTCATGATTTTTTTTTGAGCAAGTAAGAAATTGATCTTTTTGTGAATATAACAATGCTGGTTTGCAATGATGTTGATTGATGATCATAGTAGAACTAATAGTAGCAGCTAGGGATGAACGACAATGATTCTTCACATGATCGAAATTCTTTGCACACTGCCCGGTTCAGATTGCTGCAACTGCGATTCCATAATAGTTGCTATAGTACGCAACGGTAGCCGTAGCCATCCATTCTGATCACAGCCTAAACCACAAACTGTCAATGTGGCACACATTTTCTCCTCTCGTGTTGACAACCATTTTTACACGTGTGCGGTTTGGCGTGCCCTTTTGTCTAATCCAGCTTGTAAACACGAGAAGGGACTAGCTCCAACCTGCACCGGCTGACAATACATGTCAACTTTTTAAAGAAAAATGGCTAGATTGGTTGGCTACCAATTTTTGCCTAACCAAAATTATGGCAAGTTAAAATTATGGCTTGCCAAAATCAAGGTTACCAAAGTTAGGGGAAAAAACTTAAGTGCGCATTTGGTTGACTACCAAAATCAAGGCTTGCCAATTTTCTCTTTTATGCAGTTTAAGAACTTTCTATATACTTGCTAAATCTTTGGTTATAAATATCAGTGTGCTAATTCTTTGGTAATGAATCAATTGATGACTACGAATATTGGCGTGTTATGGTTTTGGTTTGGCAAAAAATGGTAGTCAACCAATCAGGCCCAAAAAACATTGTTAAACCATTGAATTAAGAAGATTGCATTACGTTGAATGTGTTTGTTAGATATGAGTTGTGGGAAAAGCTGTATGCATAGGTTGTCAGCTTCTAAAAATATGTTATGAGCTATATGCTGTGAAAATATAAATCATTTAGTTAAAACAAGTATAAAGTATACTGCTCTCTGAAGAATCATGACCCTATTGGTTTCGGTGATTAACGGCAATTAGAGATTATTATGGCTAACGTGTGTTTTGCAGAGGCTATGCGTAGCTTAGCCATAGTGATCAACATGAATGGGCATAAATGGTCACCACTTAGCCCTCAAGATGGATATCGTTTCGGATTTCAAAGAGACATGATGAAGACCCTAGAATGATAGGCTAAGTGCCATAAGGTGATGAAGGGCACTTAGAAATAGATAGGGTTTCTATTTGATCTTTGACCGTACTATCAAGAGGGGTTGAGACTAGTAGCTTGACTTAGGAGAGCTTCATGACTTAGGTGTGGTGCACACTTGACTTCCTTAGCTCTAAGAAAGCCTATGGTGACCGTAAGATAGCCAAGAACTTCTTTCGAATTCATTGCGACGAAAACCGGAGTTAAAAAAGAAGTTTACTGGCCGTCGGACGCTGAGTCTGAAGGCACCGGACGCTGTCCGTCGTGTCGGACGATGGGGTCGGACGCTGACATCAGGATGACGTAGCGTCCGTCGGTCGCTCAGTGTGAGCCCCTGAGTTTTAGAGGGCGTCGGACGCTGTCCATCGCCAAGGCGTCGGACGCTGTGACAGCGTCCGTCGGCCTACTAGTGGGGATGTTTTCAGTGCAACTCAGCAAGGGGCGTCGGACGCTGGTGTCTCAGCATCCGTCGGTATGCGCAGGAGCGTCCGTCGCCTAAACCGAGGTTCAGAACTAGCCGTTGGGCAAGGCGATGGACTGTTCGTCGCCTAGGCGTCGAAGCGTCCGTCGCCAACTTGAATTGCCAGCCCTAGGAAGTTTTCTAGGGAGCTATTTATAGCTCCTCACACTTCTGTCCCACCTTGCCTTTGCTCATTTCAGTTGCTGAAGTTCTTGAGAAGGTTGGGAAGAGAGCAAGAGCCCTAGAGAGAGAGAGTGATTCGCGAATTCATCCATCCTCTCCTCTAGTTCATCCAAGAGTTCAAGTGTGCATCCTCTAGTTGTGAAGCTTGAGTGAGTCAAGCGAAGATCGAGGCTTGTTACTCTTGGTGATCGACATCACCTAGACGGTCCGGTGGTGCTCGGAGGAAGGAGATCGCCGGAAGATTGTCGGCGGTCCTTCTCCATCGACCTGTGATCAGTTATGGGCGATTCACCGAGCCGAAGTGGCGAAGAATCAGCCCGTAGAGAGCACTCATCCCTTGCGCGGGATTGAGGGAGAGCTATACCTTGCGAGGTGCTCCAACGAGGACTAGGGGGATTGTCGACTCCTCGATACCTCGGCAAAACATCGTCGTGTCAAGCATCTCTTTCCCTAGCTCTTTCATACCGCATTACTTTCTGCACTTGTCTTTCAATTCATATTAGAATTGTGTAGGAAATTTTCGCTTTCAATTGGCTTGCTACCGCTTTCTAGCTAGGACACACAAATGGTAGGCACTAGGGGGTTAATTGGCTCTTGATAGGTTTAATTCTTGTCCAGAAATTAAAAAGAGCCCAATTCACCCCCCCCTTCTTGGGCATCTTGATCCTTTTAATATATATCAGAGCAAGGTTTGCTCTAAATTAGGCTTCACCGCCTAGAGCAAGATGTCCCATGGGGATGGACCACCTCCCATGTTCGATGGAGACGACTTTCCATATTGGAAAGTTCGTATGGAGGCCTATCTAGAGGTCGTGGACGCTGGCGTGCTCAAGGCCGCCACAAAGGGGGGTTCCTACTTTGCGGAGGACCCTTACTTTGAGAAGCAGAATGCCAAGGCGAAGAACATTCTTTTTCGTGGCATTTGCAAGGATGTCTTCAACCGACTGCGTAACGCCAAAGACGCATTTGAGTTGTGGACCACTATTTGTGCTCTTCATGAAGGCACAAAGAGTGAGTGTGAGGAACGCTATCACTTGGTCATGGCTAAACTCAATTCTTTCTCTATGTTTGGAAATGAAAATGCTAATGAGATGTACTCACGTCTTAACATTCTTGTAGAAGAATTGAATGAGCTCGGTCTCAACCAAATGGCACCGGCCGATGTGGTGCACAAGATTCTTTGTGTCTTGCCCATTGAGAAGTATGGCCACATCGTCACGGTTCTTCACCAAGGGGACCTCTCCGCCGCTACACCAACACAAGTCTTGGGCAAGATCAATGCCCATGAAATGTACATGAAGATTGGTGATGGTTGCTCTTCTTCCTCCTCCAAGAAGAAAGAAAAATAGAAGGAGGAGAAGAAGGGCTTGGCTCTCAAGGCTTCCTCTTCGGAGAAGTGCAAGATGCAATATGAGTATGAGAGTGCAAGTGATGAAGAGGATGATGACAACCTCGCTCTCATGGTGAAGAAGACAACAAAGATGTTGAAGAGGCTAAACAAGAATGGAGTCAAGTTTGACTCAAAGAAGAGAAAATTCTTCACAAGCTCTTCAAGGAAGCCTCTCGCCAAGATGGATTTCTACAATTGTGGCAAACTTGGACACTTGACTCATGCTTGCCCCGAAGAGAAGAAAGACAAGTACAAGAACAAGAAATTCAACAACAAGTTCAAGTACAACAAGGGCAATAAAGATGAGTCAAGTGATGAGGAGAAGAAAGATGACAAGTCATTCAAGAAGAAGAAGAACTTCAACTTCCACAAGAAGAAGAAGGATGGCAAAGCCTACATTGTTGGTGATTGGCTCACCGACATTGAAGACACAAGTGACTCATCCGGAGATGAGAGTGAAGATGAGAAGGTGGCTGCCTTGGTGATTGGATCATCTACTCCACCGCCACCTCCTCATCATCTCCGGGCCCATCGTCTACACACCTATGCTTCATGGCTAAAGGTGACAAGAAGGTACAAAAAGAGAATAATGATGATGAGGCTAACTCTAGTGATGATAGTGATGATGAGTTTGAGGCACCTTCCTATGATGAGCTAATTGTGATTTGCAACAAATACACTAAGCTCATTAGGAAGTACAAAACTAAAAGTGAAACACTAGAGAAAGCAAATGATAGCTTGCATGCAAAACTTGATGACTTGTCTAGTGCTAATGATGATTTGAAGCTTGAGAACAAATCCCTCTCATCTAGCACTAGGGAGCTCAAAGCTTCACTCAAGCAAGCTAGTGAGAAACATGATAAGCTTGAGAGGTCAACACAAGAGCTCCATACAAGATACAACTTGCTAAAAGATGACTACAACCAAGTTAGAAATGAACATGGCACACTTGTTGTAGCTAATGAATTGCTTACAAATGATCTTGCTACACATGTTGCTATTAACCCGGTTGTTAAGTGTCATATAGCTACTTCTTGTGAGGACTTGCTTGATGAAGTTGCTAGTGAGCAAAATGCTAAGTGCAAGGGCAAGAAGGTAGTTAAGGCCGAGAAATATGATGACTATGTGAAGATGAGGCAAGAGAACTCAAAGCTCAAGGAAGAGCTAATCAATCTCAAAGCCAACAAGCCATTCACCATCAAGTCGGCCAAGCAAGATGACAAAGATGCTATCACCTTGATCAACTCTCTCAAAGAAGAAAATGCAAAGCTCAAGGTTGAGAAGATCAAGCTAGCAAGTGGAATGGAGAAGTTCACCAAGGGCCACAATCTTCAAAGTGAGCTCTTGATGAACACTATCATGAAGACCGACAAGACTGGGATTGGGTTCAAGGAGAACCAACTCATGAAGGCCAAAGTCAAGATAGAACGAACGAACTACTACAAGAACAAGGCCATGAGCAACAACTATGACTTGCCAAAGCCCAAGGCCAAGAAGTGCTTTGGATGTGGACAAGTCGGTCACTTTGAGTTTCAATGCAAGACTCCACCTCCCAAGACCTTGCCCAAACACACGAGGCCTTTTGCTCATGATGCACACTTCATCATCAACAAGGACTCTAAGGGTAGACCCCTAGTTGTGTTTCTCGGTCCTAAGATGAAGAACAAGCCCAAAGTGCTATGGGTTGCTAAGGAGTTGGTTGATAAGGCTATGGGACCTCGCCAAGTGTGGGTTCCCAAACAACAAGCTTAACTTCAAGTTGCTTGTGTGTAGGTGAACTACAAGACCGGTGGAAGTCATTGGGTGATTGATAGTGGTTGCACTCAACATATGACCGGTGACTCCTGGATGTTCACTACACTTGAGGAAGATTGTGAAGTGCAAGACAAGATTACATTTGGGGACAATTCAAAAGGCAAAATGCAAGGCCTAGGCAAAGTGGCAATCTCCAATGATCAATCAATATCCAATGTCTTGTTAGTGCAATCTCTAAGCTTCAACTTGCTATCGGTTGGTCAACTATGTGATCTTGGTTTCCAATGTCTATTCACTCCAAATGAGGTAGTTGTGACCAAGATTGAAGATTCATCATTGATATTCAAAGGGTTTAGGCACAACAATCTCTATCTAGTGGATTTCACCTCAAATGAAGCTAGTTTGCAAACATGTCTATTCTCCAAGAGCTCTTTGGGTTGGCTATGGCATAGAAGATTAGCACATGTGGGAATGTCAACCTTGAAGAAACATGTCAAGAAGGAGATGGTTAGAGGTATGAAGGATGTGGTGTTTGAGAAGGACAAGTTGTGTAGTGCATGTCAAGCCGGCAAGCAAGTGGCCAACACCCATCCCACCAAAGCTTTCATGTCAACCTCAAGAGTCCTAGATCTACACTTCACATGGATCTATTTGGACCTACCACCTATGCTAGCCTTGGGGGCAATCTCTTTTGCTTGGTGGTAGTTGATGACTACTCTAGGTACACTTGGGTGCTCTTTCTTCAAGACAAGGGAGAGACTCAATCAATATTCAAGAAGTTTGTAACTAGAGCCCAAAATGAGTTTGATGTGAAGATCAAGAAGATAAGAAGTGACAATGGGACCGAGTTTGTGAACACCAAGATTTAAGACTATTGTGATGAAGTTGGGATCAAGCATGAGGTGTCCGCCACCTATACCCCACAACAAAATGGTGTAGTAGAGAGGAAGAACCGGACACTAATCACTCTTGCAAGATCAATGCTTGATGACTACAACACCCCCGAGAAGTTTTGGGCCGAAGCAATCAACACCGCATGCTATGCGGCCAACCGGCTCTTTGTTCAAAGGCTTCTCAAGAAGACCCCCTATGAGCTTGTGAATGGGAAGAAACCGGATATATCCTTCTTCCGAGTGTTTGGATGCAAAGTGTACATCTACAAGAAGCGCCAACACTTGGGCAAGTTCCAAAGGAGATGTGACATTGGTTTCTTACTTGGTTATTCTCTTAAATCCAAGGCATATTGAGTATTTAACAAAGCCTCCGGCCTAGTTGAAGAAACATATGACTTGGAGTTTGATGAAACTAATGGCTCTCAAGAAGAGCATGTGAATCTTGATGATGTAGGTGATGAACCCTTGAGGGAGGCTATGAAGAATATGCCCGTTGGTGCAATCAACCCACTAGAGGTGGAAGGAGTTGAAGATGATGCAAATCAAGTACCCTCTCCACCTCACACGCCTCAAGTTGATGAAGAACAAGTGAGGGAAGCATAAGAAGATACCTTCATCCCTCAAGATCAAGCCGAGGCTCAAGCTAGCGATGTTGATGCACCACAACCTCCTCCCCAAGTGATTGATAGAAGATCTACACCTATTCTTCAAGCTCATCCACAAGACCTCATCATAGGGAGTCCATCAAGGGGGTAACAACTCGATCTAGACTTGCTTCTTACGTTGAGCATCACTCTTTTGTTTCCTTTGTTGAGCCTTTTAGTGTGGAGGATGCACTTGCGGATCCGGATTGGGTGAATGACATGCATGAAGAGTTGAACAACTTCACCCGGAATGAAGTGTGGACACTAGTAGAAAAGCCCAAAGGAGCAAGAATCATTGGCACCAAGTGGGTGTTTAGGAACAAGTAAGATGATCAAGGCGTGGTTGTGAGGAACAAAGCAAGATTGGTGGTAAAAGGGTTCTCCCAAGTTGAAGGCTTGGATTTTGGGGAGACCTTTGCACCGGTTGCAAGACTAGAAGCCATTCGTATCCTTTTGGCATATACTTCACATCACAAAATGAAACTATTTCAAATGGATGTGAAAAGTGTCTTTCTAAATGGTTTCATTAATGAACTTGTCTTTGTCTCACAACTTCCTGGGTTTGAAGACCCAAATTTTCATAATCATGTGTATAGGTTGTCCAAGGCACTCTATGGATTGAAGCAAGCTCCAAGAGCTTGGTATGAGAGGCTAAGGAACTTCCTACTCAAGAAGGGCTTCAAGATCGGGAAAGTGGATACCACACTATTCACCAAGGTGCTAGATGGAGAGATCTTTGTTTGCCAAGTATATATCGATGACATTATATTTGGATCAACAAACCAAGATCATAGCAAGGAATTTGGTGCATTGATGTCCAATGAGTTCGAGATGTCGATGATTGGCGAGCTAACCTTCTTCCTTGGCTTCCAAGTGAAGCAATTGAGGGAGGGCACCTTCATATCTCAAGAGAAGTACACAAATGATGTGCTCAAGAATTTCAAGATGGAGGATTTCAAGCCAATCAAGACCCCAATGCCTACTAATGGGCATCTCGACCTTGATGAGGGAGGTAACCCGATCGACCAAACTCTTTATCGCTCGATGATCGATAGTTTACTTTACCTCACCGCTTCTAGGCCGGATATAATGTTATTGTGTGTATATGTGCTAGGTTTCAAGCAAACCCTAAGGAGTCGCATCTAAGTGTGGTCAAAAGAATCCTTAGGTACATAAGGCACACCCCTAGCATTGGCCTTTGGTATCCCAAAGGAGCTCGCTTCCTACTTTGTGGCTATTCCGAATCGGATTATGCCGGGTGTAAGGTTGATAGGAAGAGTACCTCCGGCGGTTGCCATTTGCTAGGAAGATCACTTGTTTCTTGGTCCTCTAAGAAGCAAAATAGTGTGGCATTGTCTACCGCCGAGGCGGAATACATAGCCATGGGAGCTAGTTGTGCACAAATCTTATACATGTCCCAAACACTACTTGATTACGGCGTGGCTTTAAAATATGTTCCACTTTTGTGTGATAATGAAAGCGCCATAAAGCTTGCTAATAACCTGGTTCAACACTCCCGCGCCAAGCACATAGATATTCGCCATCACTTTCTTAGAGATCATGTGGCTAGGAAAGATATCACACTAGTGGGAGTTTCTAGCGAAAATCAATTGGCGGATATCTTCACTAAACCTCTCGATGAAGCAACCTTTTGTAGGTTGAGAAGCGAGTTGAATGTGCTTGATCACTCAAACTTCACTAAAAGATGATCTTGTGTGAACCACCTAGCATCATGTGTAATATAATCATGTTAATCTAGTAATGCACATAGGCTTGGCTAACATGGTTGGAATAACCGTTCTTGAACGTGTGAAGAAGTCCAAATCATGGTTTAAACTTGCAAGCAACCTAGATTCAAATTCTTGTAATGCATTGCATTTGCATGTGTTGTTTGTCGTTTCTTTTTGGTTAAGTTTGAGCATCCTCTGTGTTCGTCCACTTAGGGGGAGCATTCCAAGCTCAAGACACTTCTTTACCCCTCTTGTGGCCATATGATGTTTCCTTGATGCTTCCATTCGAATATTTTGAGCTAAAACTAAATCTAAGCCTAAGGCAAAATATTTGCAAATGAGTGGTTGAGAGATGGTTCTCATATCAAGTTCAATCAGGCTTTATTTGGATCTTATTGGATTGAGACTTGGTTGGGAGAGAAGAAACAAAAATAAAATTTGAAATTTTTTGAAAAATTGGCGACGGACGATCCCGACGGACGCTATGTCATGCTCACCTCAGCGTCCGTCGCAACCGTCCGAACAGAAAATGCCGCCCGGTTGAGGGGCGACAGACGATCTCCAGCGTCCGTCGCAGACCGTCCGACGCATTCAATGTCGGTCGTCTCAAAACCTGTTCTGGAAGACTGACGGACGATCCCGCCGGACGCTGTCCAGTGTCCGTCGCAGTCCGACGGAGCATCCGTTGCTCCGCGTCGGAGCGTCCGTCGCGAACTTAAGGGCTATATTTCGTTTTTCGAAAACCTTTTTCCCCTAAGTTCTTTTCCAGTCCATAACCGCCTTCGCCCGACCCTGTTTCCCTCCTCCACTCGTCGGTTCCCGTCTCCACCGCCATTTCGCCGCCGCTCGGGTGATCTTCTCCTCGTCAGTGGGCCTAACTCGCCACCCCCTGTTTTCCCCTCCTTGCTTGTGCGTTTCTAGCCGAGCAACAGGAGGCATTTCGTCGGTTGATTTGAGGAAGATCTCCTCCTCTGATTTCCTTGGTTAAACCAAGGATTGAATCTCCTCCTTCCTTCTCAAGGTGATGACTTCCCCGACATTCCTTGATCCTTCATACGCTCCATCCACTGTTTCCTCCCAAACCCTAAATCTTGTTTTTTTCTTCCATCCCTGTTTAGGTTGTGGATTTGGACTGGATTGATAGAGGAATCTTACCCCTTCTCGGTCACTTGGTTACTAGTGTGAGGTATGAATCATGGGCAGATCGATTCCACTCTTATCTATTTCATGCTTCTATAGTCATACTCCTCTCCAACTATATGCTTATTTGTTATATACTTTCATCTATCTATCGAACAGGGGCAGTGATAGTAAACTCGGGGCAAAGCCCGCGAGTAAGGAACGAGGCAAAGCCTCGAGAGTGACAGTCTAGGGCTTACAAAGCCACTCTTGTTTGTGTGAGGGATTGTCAGAGGTTTGTTTACAGTGGTTGTTCAATGGCAAGAACGAAGAATGTCGGCCCCGTTCCCGATAGTGGTGGTGACCCTCCACCTCCACCGCGTCCACCCACTGATCGGGGAAGGGGCAAGCAGAAGATTGTTTCGAAGAAGTGCAAGAGGCCACTTATGGATCCAGACTCCGCAGCAGCAGTTGCAGTGGCCGAGGCGGCAGAGATCACGGAGCGAGGTGGATGTTGCGCCGGTTTGAGGCTCTTGCCTTGTCGTGGAGCGTGTCGTGAGTCCCCTTCGCGTCCAGAGACCGAGCCCACAGAGGTGACTGGGACAGAGGAGACATAGCAGGCTCCACAGACTGAGCAGCCAGAGGCCGCGGGCCACTCTTCGATTGGTGAGCTGATGGCCAGACGTGTCACTCGCTCACGTGGATCTAGAGCACCACCTAGTCCACCAAGACCTCAGCTACCAGACCCAGTGAGGCATGGTGAGCTGATGGCCAGACGTGTCACTCGCTCACGTGGATCTGGAGCACCACCTAGTCCACCAGGACCTCAGCTACCAGACCCAGTGAGGCATCAGGTCAGGGTTCTCACAAACAAGCAAGTCCAGCTCCTTCGCTTCGTGGACTTTCAGTCTTGGTTCCCGGGTCAGAGGGATCCCCGTGCTAGCCGTAACTTCTATACCACCATTCACGAGGACTTCTATAGAGCTTACGTTGAGACCGACGCTCCTCTTAGGGCTCACAGAGTTTGCCCACCCGCTCACATAGAGGGTGTCGGTGGTCCAGAGATTCTTCAGCATCTGTAGTATCTTCAGGGTTTGTCTGACTTGATGGGACGATCCGGTGCTTATCAAAAGGACTGGGTCTATCAGTTCTATGCCTCGCTGTGGATCTCCCCTGACCACGAGTTCTTTCACTTTGGCTTTCAGGGCCGTGACTTCAGAGTTACTGCTACTCGGTTCCGGGAGATGTTCCACCTAGATTCCTCTTCTACGAGGATTCACAGTTTGTGCTACGGGGACCAGGAGACACCTCGTCGACCTCACGATGGGATAGTGCCATCTACAAACTACGTGAGGCCATGTTTCCAGCTACCGTTCACAGAGGGTTCATGTCGCACACCGAGAGACCTCACTCCTCTTGCTCGGATTCTCCACGAGGTACTGAGGCGTACCATTCTTCCCAGGATTGGAGCTCGGGACACTATCACTCGTCTTCAGTTGTGGCTTCTCGCTCATATCATCCGGAAAGAAAAGTTTGATCTATGGGATTTGATCGTCAGCGAGCTAAAGGACATCATAGCTGTGGGTTTCAGAGGTCGCTGGCAGCTACAGTTTGCACATTGGATCTCCTATCTGATAGTGGCTATGACTCGATCTGGATCAATGCGAGTCACTCTTACCAGGTCAGCTACTGAGTACCCCGTCTACTCGATGAGCCAGTTGGTCATCCACGGGAACCTTCCTCGCCCCAGCAGAGCATACCGTCCAGGCACCAGGCAGGCAGGTTTGCCACCCCAGTCAGCGGAGGACACTGATGCTACAGTTGAGCAGATCGCCCAGGTAGAGCTTGCGGATCTTGATGTTGAGATTGATACCGCTGCCGAGGCCGCTTACAGAGAGGACTTGGACTCTGATAGCTCAGATGAGGACTACAGGCCGATGCCCGAGTACGCACCGATGTCTCATGACCATGAGGCAGGAAGGTCAGGTGCAGCTCCAGCTCCAACTCAAGATTCAGGCACCTCAAAGGCCACAATTCTTACCCTCCTTACGAGGATGCAGGAGGAGCAGTCACGATAGGCAGAGGAGCAGAGGAGGCAGGCTGCCGAGGTTCGGAGGCTTACAACATAGCAGCTCGCCGCTCAGGCTCAGACCCAGGCCAAGCAGGACGAGTTTCAGCACCAGTTCCTATCTTATCAGATGCAGCAGGCTGAAATTCAGAAGACTCAGACCATGCTTCTTGAGCGTCTTCTTGGCTCGAGCTCCGAGCAGACCGTCACTCCTCAACTTCAGTTGTCCGGGGTCTCTCAGCAGCAGCCTCCAGTGGTCGTGGTACTGACTCCAGTGTTACCGTCCGGAGGACAGCAGAGTCAGGCACCCGTTGTTCCACCCTACCAGGCACCAGCTTCTCCAGAGTGCCCGTCTCCGAGGACCCAGGTGTCCTCATGGTTAGTTTCGCCCGGCGAGCTACAGACAGGTTTCACACCTATCCGTGGAACTACCATTGCAGAGGCCTCGCGTGACCTCTCGGCCTCTTACTTGGAGATCACAGGAGATGACTCTCCAGGAGCTGCTCAGCCAGACACTCGAGCTTCAGAGGTTGAGGTGGATCCTACGGCAACGGGCACTTACCTCTCTTCAGTTTCCTCGTCGGAGATCGCACCAGATAAGTCTACTCAGAGCGTCCCCACTCCTCCAGCTACAGTTCAGACAGATGTTGTCTCAGTAGCAGTGGAGGCAGTTGCGCTAGAGGCCCCAGTTCAGGCACAGAACTAGGCTGAGGCAGTTATAGTGGCAGTATCTTCTCCGCCTCAGTCCCAGCCACCAGATCTTGTTGCAGCAGTGTCTCTAGTTGCTTTAGCAGTGTCTACTCCTCCACCGCCTCGAGTTTTCACTCGTCGGGCTCCCAGACCCGTTACTTCAGAGGCAGGACCGTCAGAGGCACCAGCTGAGCCTCAGGGGGAGCCAGTTGAGTCAGCAGCTCCAGAGCATCTAGTGTTAGCTCTAGAGGTCACCCCAGCTGCGCCTACACCTGCAGAGGCCGAGGCAAATGTTGAGTCAGACGAGTCAGACCTTCAGGACTTCATCATGCTCGATCGCCAGGAAGCAGCCTCTTCGCCTCCTCCTCCAGCTCCAGATACTTAGTTGTTGGTGCTAGACGCCAAAGGGGGAGAGAGGGTCGAGTATAGAGATAGGGGGAGTGATTCGTTTCTTTGTGTGATTTTATTTCCCCCGTACTCATGTCATCATGTCTATCTTTTGTGCATTTCTGTATGTGTGATGGATGATGGTTGTAAAATACTTGTGCTTGTGAGACATACACTTGTTTTTCACTAATATATGTTGTGAGTTGTCTCTTGTTCATGATATGTCTCTATGATCTAATGGTTATTGAGCTTCCGCGCCTTACTCTGATACTTATGAGAGAATATCATGAGGTACCAAAATTCCATTTCATATTCATGAGTACCATGTTTTGTGGCTTGGCAAGGATGAGCAAGTATTGTTCAATCTCATTCACTAACCCTTGCTCAACCTTTTCAAGTCACTTGAAATCCTAACCGTTCACTCTTATACCCATACTCGAGAAGTTATTGTCGTCAATCACCAAAAAGGGGGAGATTGAAGAATCATGGCCCTATTGGTTTCGGTGATTAACGACAATTAGCGATTATTATGGCTAACGTGTGTTTTGCAGAGGCTATGCGTAGCTTAGCCATAGTGATCAACATGAATGGACATAAATGGTCATTGCTTAGCCCTCAAGATGGATATCATTTTGGATTTCAAAGAGACATGATGAAGACCCTAGAATGATAGGCTAAGTGCCATAAGGTGATGAAGGGCACTTAGAAATAGATAGGGCTTCTATTTGATCTTTGACCGTACTATCAAGAGGGGTTGAGACTAGTAGCTTGACTTAGGAGAGCTTCATGACTTAGGTGTGGTGCACACTTGACTTCCTTAGCTCTAAGCAAGCCTATGGTGACCATAAGATAGCCAAGAACTTCTTCCAAATTCATCGCGACAAAAACCGGAGTTGAAAAAGATGTTTACTGGGCGTCGGACACTGAGTCTGGAGGCGCCGGACGCTGTCCGTCGCGTCGGACGATGGCATCGGACGCTGACGTCAGGATGACGTAGCGTCCGTCGGCCACCCAGTTTGAGCCCCTGAGTTTCAGAGGGCCTCGGACGCTGTCCGTTGCCTAGGCGTCGGACGCTAGGGTAGCGTCCGTCGGCCTTCCAGTGGGCCTGTTTTCAGTGCAAAACGAAAAGGGGCATCGGACGCTGATGCCTTAGCCTCCGTCGGACTGCGCAGGAGCGTCCGTCGCCCAAAACAATGTGCAGAACTAGACGTTGGGCAGGGCGACGGACCGTCCGTCGCCTAGGCATCGGAGCGTCCGTCGCCAACTTAAAGAGGCAGCCTGAGGCAGTTTTCTGGAGGGCTATTTATAGCTCCTCACACTTCTCTCCCACCTTGCCTTTGCTCATTTCAGTTGCTGAGTTTGTTGAGAAGGTTGGGAAGAGAGCAAGAGCCCTAGAGTGAGAGATCGATTCGCGAATCCATCCATCCTCTCCTCTAGTTCATCCAAGAGTTCAAGTGTGCATCCTCTAGTTGTGAAGCTTGAGTGAGTAAAGTGAAGATCAAGGCTTGTTACTCTTGGTGATCGACATCACCTAGACGGTCTGGTGGTGCTAGGAGGAAGGTGATCGCCGGAGGATTGTCGGCGGCCCTTCTCCATCGACGTTGTGATCGGTTGTGGGCGATTCACCGAGCCGGAGTGGCAAAGAATCAGCCCGTAGAGAGCACTTAGTCCTTGCGCGGACTAAGGGGGAGCGATACCGTGCGTGGTGCTCCAACGAGGACTAGGGGGGAGTGTCGACTCCTCGATACCTCGGCAAAAAGTCGTCGTGTCAAATTTCCTTTGCCTCCTCCTCTTTACTTATTGCAATTACATTCAAGCATTACATTCCGCTTTACCTTCTTGTTGCTTGACTAGAATTGCATAGGGCTTTACCACTTTCATTGCCATGCCTTGCTTGTTTAGCTAGGACACACTTGGGAAAACACTAGGGGGTTAATTGGCTCTTGTTAGGTTTTAATATTGCTTAGAAATTTAAAAGAGCCCAATTCACCCCCCCCTCTTGATCATCTTGATCCTTTCACCAGCCCAAGGCAGTTTTCTGGGGGGCTATTTATAGCTCCTCACACTTCTCTCCCACCTTGCCTTTTCTCATTTCAGTTGCTGAAGTTCTTGAGAAGGTTGGGAAGAGAGCAAGAGCCCTAGAGAGAGAGAGAGAGTGATTCGCGAATTCATCCATCCTCTCCTCTAGTTCATCCAAGAGTTCAAGTGTGCATCCTCTAGTTGTGAAGCTTGAGTGAGTCAAGCGAAGATTGAGACTTGTTACTCTTGGTGATCGACATCACCTAGACGGTCCGGTGGTGCTCGGAGGAAGGAGATCGCCGGAAGATTGTCGGCGGTCCTTCTCCATCGACCTGTGATCAGTTATGGGCGATTCACCGAGCCGGAGTGGCGAAGAATCAGCCCGTAGAGAGCACTCATCCCTTGCGCGGGATTGAGGGAGAGCTATACCTTGCGAGGTGCTCCAACGAGGACTAGGGGGATTGTCGACTCCTCGATACCTCGGCAAAACATCGTCGTGTCAAGCATCTCTTTCCCTAGCTCTTTCATACCGCATTACTTTCTGCACTTGTCTTTCAATTCATATTAGAATTGTGTAGGAAATTTTCGCTTTCAATTGGCTTGCTACCGCTTTCTAGCTAGGACACACAAACGGTAGGCACTAGGGGGTTAATTGGCTCTTGATAGGTTTAATTCTTGTCCAGAAATTAAAAAGAGCCCAATTCACTCCCCCCCTCTTGGGCATCTTGATCCTTTCACTCTCTATCTCTCTTGAAACAATTGTAAAACATTTTTATATTTTCACCTATTTTAAAAAAAAGAAGCTAAACGTAGGGTCCAAGATGCTTAAAAAAACTATATTCATGATAGTAATCTATGAAGGTAATACTCAATGAAACATCTTATTCTCCTAGGCCTTGGGTTCTCTCTTATTTGGGTATTTGTTCATTCTAGGATGTGTGTGTTGTTGCTTACGAGGTGCTCTTCAGAGATGAGAAAACTTAGAAAGAATGTTAATCATGTTCATATGCAATTTATGATGAATATCAGTACCACAATCCATAGGTACCCCACCAACGACATAGTATGAATTCCATAAGGCTACCTCCTGCTCGACCTTGGCTAATCGGACACTCTCGAGGCTACACCTATGTGTGCTCACGCGCCCTCTAGGAGTCTGTCTTCATCGATCAACCTGTCCACCCTCTTGTCTAACCAATCGAAAGGTGATCAATAAAGTGGTGCCAGATTGGAAGGGCCGACCTAGTGCCTCGACCACTCAAAGCCCTATGGAGGGGTCCGAGTGGACGATCAATCACAATCACCACATCCTGTGGGGTGGGAGGTGCACCGATCAAAGCCTTACAAAACAAGGGCAAGCATGGAGCACACACACCTCATGCTATGGTTGCCCTGCGCGAAACAAGTGAAGATGATAGCTCCAATGGACAATTGTACATAAACTACTCCACCAAGCACGACATGAGTGGGAAAATATGATGAGCCTCTCCTCGCGTCAATGGATGTAACAGAGATGCACCCGTCTCTTCTTATAGTCCCTTGCACAGTGTGACTACAATCAAAGAGACCGCGAGTTGATGCCAACAAGGGGACCCATCACTTTCATACATATGAGACCCAATAATGTTTTTGTAACCCTGCCTCCCACCTATTTATGGCAAGGTAGGGATCCCTCCCACAATGATGCTTTGATCTCTGCGTGAGCTCCATGATATGTTGTGACCTTCTAGACCCCTCAAGTGGTTTCTATGGTTAATGAAAAGTTTGTGTTTCAAGAGTTGCTAGATATTCGGATACAACAAATGATATAGTTTGTACAACCATTGTTTTGTCAAAAACCTTGTATTCAAAGAGTTTCAGAAACCCAACTTATGACTTTTTTTTTCTAAACCACTATTGCATATGAATTAGGCTTAATAAAACATAATGATACCACAATTTTCTAAGGCCCTGTCCAACACTCCACCGTTGAGTGTTGTCCCAACTTCCATCTATGCATCTAGTGTACAAATCATCACGCAGGGTGTTAGGTTCTCCTATAAAGGAGGCAATGGTTTGCCATGATAAAAAGTTGAAGCAGCGATATGTTGCTGCGTTGTGGTATAAAAGAGCATGTAAAAGTTGAGAAATTTTGGACAAAAGTTGAGTACAATAATGATAGTGGTGGGACCATGGCAGAGGGCAAAGTTGTTGCTTGCGGTGAGAGGCTATTGGCCTCAACTCATTTTGATCCCTGTGCGGAGTATAACTTTGTATTGAGACTAACACTAGGTGTTGCCTTCACCGGTGGTGCTCTAAATAACCCTAAGCTAAATACAATCCTAAGTGTCGGTACCAACTGATAAAACAAGGTACATGCTATGAACACAAAATTAAAACAACTAAACAACCATGACGTTGTGAAACCAAAAAAAAAAGTAAAGCTAAGTAGTAGTGTCAAATACCAAATGGTATCTTGCTTTATTTGTGTTTATTAAAAGAGCTTTGT